>ML811297.1:18611-66545 GCA_009831015.1 Picea engelmannii
TGTCTTGGGATGGTTTTCGGGAGGCTATTTGTTAGGGTCGTCTTTATCATACTTTGGTTGTTGTGGATTTGCAAACCCGAACTCTCGTTTGTTTTGGTGCTTAAATTTCTACTCGATTTTGACAGCACATCAATAAGAAGCTCCCAACAATGAGATGTCCAGAAACTCCATTTCGGTTTGGATGTACTTGTGTAGAGCCCCACGGTATTTCAAAACCAAATGTCACTCAGAATATTGGATACCCAACTTGGTGCTCAAGGTATGGAAGGTATTGGTGAACTCTAACACTCCTTGGCCCCTCTCTTGACGCAGCGCGGTCCATCTCATATACTGGTCTTCATAATTGCCAACAGGGTAATATTGTACCTTGACGACATCTACAAAAGATTCCCAATTGGGTTTGGCCTCGAACATTCTAGACTCCTCTGTGGAAATTTTCTCGCAATAAGTTTCTCACCAATGTTTGACACGGGGGAGAGCCTTAAGGAGCGTGAAGGTGATCTTTTCCCTGTAGGAAAATTTGTGCATAGAGAAATAAACTTCTAGTAGATTTAACCATTTTTCCAGAGCATCCATATCTATCTAACCTTCAAATACAAGAATATCAAAATTAATTTGTACCTTGAAAGGAGCGGTGCCTCCAAAGTGGTTGCTTGATGAAGACACATTTGTTTTTATAGGCAAGCGTCAAAGGATTTGGGAAAAATTCTCCATCATTTCGTCCATCTGTCGCGTGAGAGATTTATCCAACAATAGATTAATAGAATCTTATGCTCCCTCATTTTTATTTTCTTCCGCCATGGAGGGTTTCTTGGGCATGCGAGAGAGATTGTCCTCAAGAAAGACAAGCTCAAGACCCAACTTTCTATACTCAAACCTCGTCAGGTACATGCACTGAAAAATGACCAAGAGTGGCCTGCTCTGATACCACTGATCCATATTATTTTGAGCACGAAATGAGAGCGGAGATATAATAAAGAAATATATCGAGATATTGCAAGAGATCCAATAATATAACAGAGATGTATCATATATAACAAGAGGCACATATATACAATGATACACAATTTCTATTAATAAGTGAAATGTACAGAACTATAAAATTACAAAGTGAAAGACTCGCTAGAATGGTGGCAGCTTATCTTTGAGGAGAGATGTGATGGCTACGCTCATTTGCAAGAAGAAGATGAGTACAAATGAGGCTCGAAATACATTTTTAACATAAATGGAGAAAACATAAACATCTAAAAACTATCCCCCGGAAGATGAAAATACAAAAGGCTCGTGTCCTCAATGTAGAGATGAAGCGTCAAAAGTGATGTGGGCCCCGATGGGGTAAGTTGGTACAACAACTTCCCGGGGTCATAACTTTTGCATACGATCTTCGTTTTAGGTGCACGATAGCCCGTTGGAAAGGTTTATCCGAGGACTACACATTATGCCATCAACCTCTAACTTTGTCTCCAGTTTGACTATGGTGAGCTCCAAAAATGTTGTTTAAGGCCTCAAAACGGTCTTGAAATTTTAGGACTCGAAAATCTAGAAAATAACTGCCAATGATGAAAAATGCATGTGAGCCAGTTGGAATAGGTGGGTGGACACTGATATCCATCTAGATCAACAATGCTCTTCAATGTTGAAAAAACCCCAATCCATTTTATGCTTTAGAGAATTGTCTACCAAAAAAATTCTTAGCTCTCAAGCATTCAAAGAGAATAAAATGTACAATGGATGAAGGTTTCCTCACTTTCCCAACCTCTATGCTCATCTACATCCATCACTCTTTGATCTCAAGTCTACAATTTTTTTTTAATGGGCTTGATTATAGTCAATTTCTAAATTTCTCATGGATAGCCAAAGAACACAGCATGAATAGCATGAAAAAGTGAGAGTTAGAATGAGGATTGATGAACAGACGAATAACATTACTTCTAACTTTGAGACTCTTACAATTCCCATAATGATAGTATTTAGTCTCATTTTTCCATAACTACACGAGAGGACTTTTCCACCAACCTCTCGCATGCTTTCAATGATTGGTTTTAGCAAGTCAAAGAAGGTGGATGGTTGCATTTAAGGCCCATGATGGAAAATATATGAGTTATCACACTAACATTTGGTAATGGAGGATTTATTTTCCCATAGGCCTCCTTTCCTCTTCCCGAATGATAGCCACTCTTATGCTATACACAACCATCTTGGACAATTATATTATATTTCAACATTAATATTTGCATATCTTGATTGTACCATGGAAAGCCTAACACACGGTCCATATATGTATATTTGCATCATGCCTATGCATATTCATTCACTAGTTGAACCTTGGCTTCAAGTTCCACATTAGGAATTCATATTCATGTATTTACAACAATTTACATAATTTGAATTAATACATGGCAAAGGCTAAAACTAGGATATTAGATGGTTGATCAAATCTAAATTTCAAATGCAAATCTAGATTATAAATAATTTATAATATCAAAATGTACACCCAAGTCCAAGTTGAAGTCCAAGTTGTTTTGTTGTTGAATAGAGTAACAATCACACATCAACACCCCAAGAATATGTAATTTCTCCCAATAGATATGTAATTTCTCCCAACAGAGAAAGATTGAGAACGCATGGCACATGATGTGGACTACATCCTTGCACCAATTAAATATTGTGATTAAGGTAAGTGATAAAAGGGATAAACAAACAAGATTTTTGACTCGCTATCAATGCATTTGTGAAATTTTAGACGTATGGATCCACAGTGTCCCCACTCCATGTAGATTTATTCCGTCCTAAGAAACTTTGCAATGATACAACTATATCAGAGCCTCCTTGTTGAAAGAATGCACTATGTATGGACTTAAATGCTATTACTCCTTGTTAAAGGAAAACATTATGTATATATTCACACCATTTGTGTTTCCCCGGGAGATCGCATGTTACAATTGTTGTGTCCATCACACCATTTCAAGGTAGCAAGGCATTCTAATGTGAAGAAGAGAAATACTAATTTGCATAGTTTTACTAGTTAATAATGATGCAAATGGTTGTATATTTTGTGTGCATTCATCTCTTAGTAATATAAAATATAAAAAAGTGAATACTACCAAGTATATCACTTAAAAGAGATGAACTTTTAAGGGGTTGTGAGAAAGAATCGTTCCTCTTCTCACTTGGTTCAAATCCTTAAAATGAGAGAAAATGTCTAAAGGTGAATTTGAGTACATAAATCTTGGTTTACCAATTTTAATCACTTTTTATTATAATAATAAATATTTTAATTATTATTTTAATGCATTAAGTATTTTAATGATTTTTTAATTAAATTTGAGTATGATAATAAATATTTAAATTATTATTTTAATGCATTAAGTATTTCAATAATTCTTTAATTAAATTTGGGTACATAAATTTTGGTTATTTATTCTTTACGATAATAAATCTTTAAATTATTTTAGCATTGATTTTTTAATTAAATTTGGGTACATAAATTTTGGTTTTTTATTTTTTTAAGATAATAAATCTTTAAATTATTTTAGTATGATAATAATTTTTTTTTTCATTTAATTTTATTGGAATGTTTTAAATCTTTTTTATTATAATAATAAATCTTTAAATTATTTTCTTGAGATGTTCTAAATCATTTTTTTATTATAATAATAAATCTTTAAATTATTTTTGTTTAGTTTTCTTGAAATGTTATAACAAAAATAGCTTGGAAATTTATAAAACCATAATGGATACACATGAAGAACATCTATCATGCTAATTCTTTAATACCTTGTTAATGTTAGGAAGAGAAAAAGACCCTAATTCTTTAATGTAAAACCATAATGGACACACATGAAAACATCTATCATGCTAATTCTTTAATACCTGGTTAATGTTAAGAAGAAGAAAAGAAAATTAGGAAAAAAAAATAAAGAGACTATGGAATTTTATACCTTCTTAATGTTAAGAAGAAAAAAAGACCAGGGAAAAAAAATAAAGAGACTATGGAATTTTCTAGAAAAAAGAGTAAAGAGTGATCACATGGGTCAAAGAGTAATCACATGGGTCTAAAAGAAAATCTACCTCCCGTGAAGTTTCCAAGTAGTTTTGCTTCAAAGTAAAAGCAAATAAAGAGAAATTCCCTTGAAGTTTCCAAGTAGTTTTGTTTTAAAGCAAATAAAGAGAAATGAGAGGTGATGGGAATTTTACCATAGGAATGCAAATGGTTAGATAGAGAAATGGATGAGAATTTTACAATAAAAATGCAATAGGTCCAATACAAAAAGGAATCCGTTGGTTTTTATGCTTGTATTTCCAAAACTCAAATACAATAATTCCAAAAGTCACTTTTAAAGTAAAGATAGAAAATAACTTTAAAGTACATCTTGATTAGAACATTCTTACTCATGTTTTAAAAGGACGAATTTGTGTTTATGTATATTATGTTTGGATTTTTAAAGGACGAATTTGTGTTTATGTATATTATGTTTGGATTTTTAAAGGACTTTCTTTTTTGCTGAAGAAAGGTAAAGAGTCTATATTACTCTGGGTAGTGGGCTACCAACTTTTGAGGGTTAATGAAAATGTTAAATATGTAGTGTAATTTTATTCTCTTAAATATATGTTTAATGATTTTATTATTTTGTTGCCGCCCCAGCCACTAAAGGCCAAAAGCTATAAAACAGAGTCCACGTCTAAAAGACTATATGGCGGAAGCCTGCACAGGAGGCGCAGTGCAGGGCGACATTACGAAGATGGTGCATGGTGCGCAGAGAATCCCCACATCACAGCTTTGTTGGAGAGAGGATTTCTGTCCACCCTGATAAAGTATTTAGTAATGGGCATCCAAAGAAAGTTCAATAATGACATAAAAAACACTTTTCAATAAAATAAAGCTCTGGATGGTAGATTGGACTTTACTATACCCAATATATGTTTTCTCGGCTGATATACAACCAGAGCTCCGTAAACCGTGTTATATTAATAGAATTTGTATACTATGCACGGAATAAATGAATAACACCTGGTGCGGCACTGGAAGCATAATGCTTCTACGTTGCCAGAGAAACGAATCGTCCTTCGACCCTCTTACTTCAATCTTGTAGGAGATGAGACAAGTTAGTAGCGAATAGAGGTGACAGCGGCTCATAATTACGAAATGTTTGTCATGCCCCGAATTTTGGGACCTTGGCTGCCGATACTGTTGCAATGAAATGTTCCGCAACCAGTCGCCTCTGAACCTTTCCCGTAGCAGTTTTCGGGATAGAGTCCGTGATGAATACCCTTTTCGGTATTTTGAAACTCGCCAAATTTTTCTTGCATAAACCCTTGATTTCCGTTTCAGTTACAGTAGCCCCCTCTTTTGGAACCACGGCCGCGTTGATCTGTCACGTCACAACCAGAATCATAGGAGTCTATTTAGTTACTTAAATCTCAAGATCTTTTAATTTATTAGCTAAATCTCAAAAAATTGTTGAATGCGACTAAATCACCTCTTCTCCGTATTTGTCATCGGGAACTGCAAAAGCAACAGCCTCAGCCGCTGCAGGGTGCGACAGTAACACAGCGTCTATTTCCATCGGTGATATTTTCTCTCCTGTAAAAAAGATTCAAAATGTTAATTCACATATTAATCAAAACAATTTCTTCTATGCTACTATCTTACAATTCTAGCAATTTTCATTTACCTCCTCGGTTAATGAGCTCCTTAATCCGACCAATGAGAAACAGGTATCCCTCGTTGTCGAGGTAACCGAGGTCTCCCGTGTGAAACCACCCGAACTTAAAGGCGGTTTTATTGGCTTCTGGGTTGTTTTGGTAACCCTTGGTGACGTTCAAACCCCGTATGCAGACCTCGCCGCTACATCCCGGTTTCTGAACAACACCGTTGTGATCGAGAATGGCTAATTCCTGCCCCACTGCCTTGCCCACGGACCCCGGTTTATGAACACCGCAATCTGGCAACGGATTGGACGTCATCAAATGAGAAGCCTCTGTCATTGCGTAAGCTTCAAGAACAGGAGCGCCGAAGGCTTGCTCCAGACGTTCCAGTATGGCTGGTGCCAAGGAAGCGCTGCAACTTCTAATGAATCGTAGCTTTGGATACTCGCTCTCAGGCTTTGTGCTGTGTCTCTCCAGCAAAATTTGGTGGACGGTGGGCACCGCTGTGTACCAAGTGGCGCCGTAGGTTTTCATGTCATTCCAGAATGCTGTGGCCGAGAATCGACCCGCCGACGGAAGGACGACGGTTCCGCCGGCGACCATGGAGGAGAGCAACGCCGCTACGAGACCGTGGACGTGAAAGAGCGGTAGGACAATGACGGTCAGGTCGGAGGGCGAAAGCTCGTACACGTCTACGATGTGCTGCGTAGAAGCCGCCAGATTTAGTTGCGTTAACGGAACTCCCTTGGGCCGGCTGGTGGTGCCTGACGTGTGAAGAAATAGTGCTTTGTCGTCTTCCAGGTTCAGCCCGGTCTCGCTGATCTCCTCGCTGCCCTCGGATGCGACGAAGTTCGATCTCGCGTGGAACTCGATGGTTGCATTTCTTTCGGTGTCGAGGCAGAATTGTGATGCAGCCACGGAGAGGCCCAGCTTTATGGCGGCCCTTTCAGCCGATGAATTTCCTTCCGTGGGCACGATCAGCATTTTGGACCCGGAATCCTCCAGATAGAACTCGAATTCCTCTTCTGTGTAGGCAGAATTAAGTGGTGCTGCAACCGCTCTGGCCCTTATCACAGCAAGGAACATGATCACGTACTGTGCCAAAGAAACACACCATATTCAGCGAACTGAAATTTGAAACTTAAACTATCATCTCATGAAAACCCTGAAAATAATAATGACCGCGTATTTTGCCCTAAAACACACCAGAACACATCTGGATTGCACAAAAATGGGCACAATCTGCAGCTTCAAGACATCTAACAGAATGAAAGGGCAAATACAAGAAAAAGCTGACATTTGAGGAAATAGCCGTGATAAAAGCCACAAAGAAAACAGCAATGACAAGAGAGTTTCTGTAACAATGTTGTAGGAATATTATGTAAACCACAGGAAAACATAGCGTGGAACTTTACCTCAATAGAGTTAGGAAAGGTGAGAGCGACCACATCCCCTCTTCCAATCCCGGCGTTTCTTAACTTGGCGACACAACTATTTACAAGTTTTCGCAGATCCGCATATGTGATTTCAAATTTCCCGGACACAATGAGAGCCTTGTGTTGGGGAAACTCGTCGCAGGCATTGCTTAGAAGCGCAGTGAGAGTCAGGGGATGGAAATCTCCTTTGCTCGCCATTGAAAGGATAGAGGATCCCGAAATGGTATATTACAACACGCGATATAAGGCACAGAAAATTGATAATCCTCCAGAACTGTTAAAACTCAAGCGACAATTTGGCAAAAACTCCAAAATACAAGAAGCATGAATTTCCAGGGAGGACTATTTTCAAACAAGACAAAATATGGAATCAAAGAAAATCCCAGATGGATACCGGACAAAGAGAACAGAGTAAAATTGGAAGGTAAGCAGTTCAGTTCAATGAGGTTGCTGCAAACCTATACCAGTAGCAAATGCATATCTGGACTTAAATTACTTTGCTTCATTCAAAGGGAACGCTCGTTATTTATACAAGTGATTTCTAGCTTTCCACGCTTTGCTAAGGGCCATTCGCTGCACCGTCGTTTCGACATTTGATGGAGCCCGGCAGTGTTGCCAGGTAGAAGGTGCCTGCCACTTGGACCGTGACCCCTGAGAACCGCTTTTTTTTTACTTATAAAACGACCAACTTAATTCGGGGATACTAAAATCACACCATGTTTGGTGAGAGTGGTTTTTTCGAGTGAGTTAAAATTCTAATTTTTATGTATAGTTTTCAAAAATAAAATTCTAATTTTTATGAATAGTTTTCAAAAATTCAAAGATGTGGATCTTTGTAAAAATGGACCAAAACTCATAAACAAAATTTTAGGGGATACTCAAATCACACCATGTTTGGTGAGCTTGGTTTTTTCGAGTGAGTTAAGGTTTTATTTTTCAAAAATTCAATGATGTGTAAAATGGACCAAAACATAAAAAAACAAATACCCTTTATACCATCATCAAAATTAATTTCCAAACTATAAATTAATTATCTTGACTTTTAAGTTTTTACAAATATAAATTAATTAAAATATTCTAATATTTGAATTTTAACACTTTTTAATTTAAAATTAAAATATTATATTTTATATTTAAATTAAAGTCCATACGTTACACATCCCATCATCCATGCAAAAATAGGAAGCATGCCACGCTTTGTATCTTTTGGCGAGCATACGTGTGCGCTAACGCCATAACGCGCAGTGCTGTCTGCCTTGCCGTATGGATGTGGAAAATCACTTTTGAATCACGTGTAGTCAGCGGTAGGCACGAGAGAAGAAAGGTGGCCGTTCACGATTTGCTGAACAACATTATATATATATGATTATGATTTTCAAGAATACGAGAGGCGTAGTGCCCACGCAAAGTAGGCAAGCAGCCTCAACTTGGCTCCACCTAACTTTCATAGAAGATACGAGTTGGAACCATTGAATACTTTAAAAAAAATGTCCTATATTGATTACGACGTAAAGGAGGTGCAAATTTTTTTATTTTTTCCTATTTTTAAAATGTCATAAAAATTTTATAATTTAGTGGGTAATTGGCACTGAGAATAGTGATCATTACTTGATATTTGTGGAGGTGGGTTGATTCATATTTTTAAGGAAAATCATTTTATTTGAAATGACTTGGTGGGTAGTTTTATGGATATGGATATTATTAGATTAATTTATATTTTATTTTTTAATTTAATCAAAATAATTTTAGGTTTTATTTTAAAATCAAAAAATTGGTTTTGTCTAAAAGTTTTATGTTTTGGTATTTTTTTATTGGAATCTAATTATATAAATATGGGTGAAATCACAATTTTTAATTATTTAAATTGTATTTCTGATTGCATAAATGGATTTAGCATCTTCAAAAATCCTTGGAGCACTAGAATTACAGATACTTAACCAATCAAATCTACAAATCTAACAATTTCTTGCCATTTTCAATAAAACTGAACCAATAATATCACTAAAAAAACCAAAACATAAAACTTTTAAACAAATCATTTAAACCATTTTTTATGATAATATCTATTTAACCTATATTTAATTAAATATTTCTCATATATGTTTTATCAAATTTAACTAAATTATAAAAATTATTTAAAATTAAAAATATATATATATAAATAATTAACATTGTAAAATCAAATTACTATAAAACAAATTCATTTTCAAAAATAATAAATTTGATAATCCAAAATTCAAATTTCAACTAAATTTTTTCATTTTAAAAAATAATAAATTTAACAATCTAAAATTAAAATTTCAACTACATTTATTAAATAACAATAATAACACAAGAAAAAAATCAAAATCCATTTACTTTCTTCGTTATTTTATATTAAAAATTAATGTTTGTTTTCTTTTTCCACTTATATTTTGCAGAGTTTTCTTGTATCTCTAGAAAGTTGTGGAAATGTCATATTGTCTTCCAACGACTTATGCTCTTTTGGAATCCAAATAAGTCCAGCCATAATAGAGAGATTCAAAACCATTAACGTAAACCCATACTTCAAACCCGCTGTCCCTTGACACGAATGCTTTAGTGGTTGTCCGTATTCACAAGTTTTCAAAGTTGTTCCAATATAGGGTTGGTTTTGTCTTGTAGTTTCGTATGCAAATTGAAGGAGAAGTTATACAATATTGGAGTAATCATGTAGTTTTACACAATTACAAAAATGTCTAAAGAAGGTTTGGTGGTTTTGTAATTGTTGATGATTGGTTATCTTTATCTGTCACATGTTGTTGTGAGCACGTTGGTGCAATAGTTCTTGCAATGGTTAGAATTCCTATTATGCACATGCTCACTGACATGGATGTGTATACGTTGTTAGGGTGTGTGTGCAAACAAGTTATTGCATTGAATACATATAAGCTATTGATGTATGTTAGCACAAGTTAGAAATTGGAAATTGGAATTAGATGTGCAAAATAATATAGAGGCTTTCCAAAGGTGGAATAGTCCCAGGGCTTTATAAGCTAGTGCACTGGAGGATGGATTCTCAAAAAAAAAGATCTTAGTCAAACCTCCTTCCACTTTTGATATTCTGACAGGGTGGTTTGATGGTGCTTCACAACAAAATGCATGTCTGAGTGGTGCACGGTGACTAATAAACCTCAGTCAAAACTCCATTTACAAGTGGACTCTCTGCTGCGACCCAGGCACCAATACAAGGGCAGAACTTCTGGGTGCCTGGGCAACTCTTCTCTTGGCTTCTAGGCTGAACATTGATAGCCTACATCTGATCGGGGACTCCAAAATCATCATAGACTGGCTAAATTACTTATTGTAAGCATAAGTAATTTACAACAAATGAATTCCTCTAACAAGCCATTGTGTCAAACAACAGATCACAGTCAAATTCGAATTGGGAAAAAATACTCTGACAAAGATTTGGTAAAATTGGGACACTATCACAGCAACAAAGGAAATCCTCACAGGCACAAGAGGTTCAAGGTTAAACTCTGGTTACATAGCAGCTAGTATAGCCACACGCCCCCAAGAAGCACTTCAAAATAAATGGACCCTTCAATGAGCGACATCAAACGTATCCTTCGCAGACACGAAGACATGGCAGAAGGATGTTGGATAAACTTCTCCCAATTGTCAAAATCAATAGCCAACCCGGACCAAATAAATGTGTCTCTGCTTAGGAAGATTGAGTTGTTAGAGCAAGAAAATGAACACGACTGGGAGTATTTCTATGACAACTTCTCATAGAACGATGCACTTCTTTGGTAAAATCTATGACAACTTCTCATGCATTGCAAATCCAAGGCCTATTCCTCTTCCTTCCATCAATAACCCAATAAATACATTTTTATCCACTTAAAAAATATAGTACATTACTACTAGCATTCACGGTTCTCATCCTTTAATTAAAAAAATGCATATCCCTTATTTGTCAATGGCCAAATCCTTAAGAGATATTTCACTTGATTGCTTTGGAAAGGCAATCATCTTGTACATATTCTAGTTTTTTATTCTTTTGATTTTATTTTGTTTTGAATTTTGATTTCAATTAGTTAGAGTCTTTCATTGCTTGATGTTTTTTTTACCAATTTTGGTTTTTCACTTGTTTCTTTTGTTGCTTATAAGGTATGTTGAGTTTTCAATATCTATCAAGAAAAAATGATCCTCTCTTTGTTAATTTACCAACCTTGTTCTTCCAAAGAGCCGACTACTTCTATAGAAAAATCTTCATCTTACAAACTTTGTCCATCCAATAATACTCTGTGGTTTTTTACCATTGCACCCTCTTTCTGGTGCATTTATTTCTTCACCATAGCTTTTCTTTTCTCACTAAAAAATAAATTGTAGGGAGGTATCTCTTCAATAGAGATGGGTGTGAGATCTCCTATGAGTATTACCTCTGCATTAGGGTTTCCTCTGGTGAATTGCAATGGCGTGACAACCTGAATGGGGCTGGCGATTTCTGTAGATAATTGTTTTTTGGTTCCATCTGTATTTGATTTATCTGGTGAAGACAGTGGCCTATCTTCTCCTTGCTTTATTAACGTCTATGGTTGATCTTTGATCTAGTCATCAAATAACTCTGTCGTCGGGATATCCTTTTTCTGAGTCGAGATCTCAGACTTTTCTGATTTTTCCGGGGTTTCTTGTTTGCTAGAGCTCCGACTTCTGGATTTTGGGTCTTTGTTTGTTGTGTAGCAGGAGGCATTGGGTTTTCCCCTTGTAATACTTTCGGAAGACTACTCCTTCGGTGTTTTTGGAAGTTGTAAAAATCAACCATTTTATCCGGTGATAGGGTTCGAACTCGGCTCAGAACTTCTTGGTAAGATCTCACCTCTCAGAACACTTCGTCCTGAGGGGATTCTTCATGTTCATACTTTTTAAGATTACAATTGGCCATATGGTTACCCACAACCTTATGTGGATCGTGTTTCTTAAATTCAATGTTAACCAGTTTTATTTCTTCTAATGTCGCAACTTCCACTTTGGAGTGGCCAAAATCCAATAATGAAAATACATCAATCTGTAAGGGAAAATATGGCCATACTTTTTTCTGCACGGCTTTGAGTTCTTTGCTAATCCCGCCAAGTATAGTCTGTCGCGCGATCTCGCAGCACACCAGTCGGTCTGGTAAAAAATTGCGGTAAAGTGTATGGGGGAACTGAACAACAGAAAACTCTAATGTAAGAGAAGTGCTCCTCGATATAGCAGTATGCCACTTTATCCAGGTTGGCCACAATTGAATCTGAAATTCTAGGAGGTGGGTGACCAAAAATAGCAATGTGCATCAGCACCCCCACCCAATTACAAATTTCATAAAAGAAATATGTTTCCTTGTCTTCCAAGAGTTTTGAATGATAAATATGGATTGGTTATGCGCTATCTGGAGTCCAGCTCCAGCCCATTAGTGGGAAAGGCGTCACAAATCAGATGGCGTCCATAATATAAGATGACATAAAAAATGAAGTTGATTTCCCCTTGGTTTTTTTTGCCTGGTATTCTGTAAATTCACTGGCCAGACTGTCCGACAATATCTTGGCTCAGTCGAAAGAATAACTTTCCGCCACCGTGTGTATAATGGGTACCCATGGTAGAAAGAAATGGGTCGTGTTCTCTTTTCCATAAAGTCTACACATCATCATGGCTATATACATGAAATGTGGTTGCAATGATGAGATTGAGTATATGCCGTGAGAATCAGCTCTGAACTTTTCGGGGCATGAGCACCAGTCCTTGATCAAATGCGAAAGATTCTTCCCATATTGATCACACTCCTTCTTGCTGAAATTTTCTAGAAAACTGGTATTGTAAGTGAAGTTTGATGTTGGAGACAACTTATACATCACGTGTATGTGTTCCGGCCAAAATGACCCAACAACCACTTTCTGAGAGTTGAAAATAGTTCTAGTTGAGACATCCACATGATTTAGTGCCCATTTAATCATGTCATTGTAGGGTAAAAGACTCGACCTTGTTGCTACTGTTTGCATCTCTGCATGAGCAATAGTCTTGTATTTGATAGATAAGTCTTCCTTTTTGTTGTCGCTTGAATCGTCAGGGAAGTTTATCAGCTCGTACTGTAGGATGTTGAATACGTTCGTCCAGGTTTTAACTGTGTTTATACTTCTGGGTGAGGTATCAGAGATAACCTCTGAACTCTGGCCCGAACCCTCACTAGTCGCTTTAGCTGCTTTTCGTGGCGGCGTGGTAGCAGTTCTAAAAAGAAAACTTGCTATTTGTCACAGAAAACACACAGGACTGAGTATCTCATTAGGCAAGCTCTATGCAAACTAGAATGTAATTCAAAAAATGAAAAAATCTCCTTTGCCTTAAGTGTATCAATCTACATAGACCTTTTCTGACAACGCATTTAATTCCTTTATTCAAAAGATTTGGGCGATAAAGCAGGATATTATTCGAAATCATTTCCCTAAATCAGCTATTAATGTCATTAATGGTCGATATTTCATGACCTGAGAAAAGCGTAGAGATCATTTGAATTTACCCGCATTTCAAACCAACGTAAATTTTACAGGAAATGAGACTGTTTAGGTGTTAATAAATCAAGATTTATCCTGTCAATTAATCTTTCTTAATCCTTAATCCATTTTGGGGTTTGGAGTCCCAGGCGATCTTATTTCGTTTCAAGTTATGTTCCCCAAATCGTGAGATCGCGAGTTGATCAATTAATATTAATCGAGTTTAACATTTTAATTAATCGTGATTAGTTAAGGGTTTCGCGACTTCGGGTATCAAGATTTCAAGTTGTCGTTCAAGACAGGATTCCAAAAACACGAAACTACGATATGATTTAATTTTCGTTAATCATTATTAATCGTTTAATTAACCCGGTTTAATTTTAAGCTAGTTTCACAATTTCATATATCGGGACTTTGGTGGTCGCTCGAGGTAGAATCCCTGAATCGTGAAGTCACGATGTGATTAGTTAGTACTAATCGCTTTTACTGCCATAATTAAGATGGCTTAAAAATTATTGTAGTTTCAGGATTTCGCATGTCGGGACATTGAGACTCTTTATATGTTGGACTATTAGGTATGTGAAACACCGAAACTCGATATTTTGAAGATTGCTTTTAGCGATTTGACCCTTTAACTAGTGGGCAACTCCATAACTTTCAAGAACTTAGGATCGTTGTATCAAACGGAAGACCTCATCAATGGTGATATCCAAGTGTGTGTTTGTCTTTATTTAACGAGAATTAAACCTATTTAAGTCTAAAGCTTAGAAAAATAAACGTTTCAACATAGGCTCCATCTAGGGGTCTCGTCTCCCTATGGGAAGAGAAGAACAGTAGACCAAGTTCCTTTATTGGGTAAATGGAGTCATTATTTCATTTTAGTGAAACACATTCCGAAAGAGGTCACACAAAAGGACTTAGGATTTCATCCTTATCTCTAAAAACTTTCAAAACTTAATCATTCATTGATCTCGAGTATAGGCTTATCAATGGCTTCCTTTTCTTAAAATTGACTTCAGATTTGCTTAAGATAATCAAAACAATCCTAATCGTTCTAACAGGCTCTGTTCGATTTTGTTCGCATCAAGGTAAAGTAATTTCAGTGTTTTTAGACAGGGAGTCCCGTGTTAGCTTAGAATGTAGATCTAGTCGAAAAGAGAACTAGTTACCAGAGTACATTATAATTCATGTATAACAGCCTTGCAAATATCGTAGGCATTGCTTCACTGCCAGCGAGCCTGTTCAGTACCCTGGTGAAGTTATCTAATTTCCCACATTGAATTTCCTTTCACAACTTCAATTATTAATTTTTCATTTAAATGATGAGATGAGGGCAATCATTTAATGAATTTCCTTTCATCATATCTATTGGACCAGATGGAGGCAATCATTTTATGAATTTCCTTTCACCATATGTCTTATATTTTTAAAACATGAAGTGGGTGCAATCAATTTCTATACAATATACCAGGGATGATATCCATTTATAATTTAGCAATATAGGTCTGTTAACTCACTTTGATTACTCTGGACTAATCCTCCTTTGACCTTCAAAACACTTTCGCCTACAGGGAAATTCTCATGGGGAGTTTTTTATTTTCCAGGGACTTTCCTTGAGCAAAATTAATCATCTTAAACATGTTAGAAGGGCTAAGAGAGTTAGGATTAGCCTAGACATACTTTTTGTTCAATTAAAGTTAGAGGAATCATAAGCATTTTTTACCTATTCTCGTTTTTGAAAATTCGTTTATGAGTTTTCAAAGTTAAAGTGAGACATTTTTTCCTCTGTGAAGACCATGGGATGATATCAAGAATCACATGAAAATACAACCTTGAAAATGAGCGAGGGAAAAGAATGAAGGTTTCAAATGTTATGTTATAAGTACGATTACTCCCGTGCAAATTGTATACTCGATTCTTGAAAAAAATTCTTTAAGGTCTTCTTATTGCTTACTTTTTATTTCAAGTTTTATTTCATTTTTATTTTATCCAAAGGAAACTCTTGATAACTTAAAGTGTATTTTTTATTCCTCTGGTTATAGATTAGGTGACAATATTTCTACATATGGGACCTCTATCATACTGAATGATATTCCTTTGGAAATTTAAACAGGGAAAAAGCTCATACCTTAGATTTATTCTTATATTTTCACCCAAGTAAACTATTTATTTGTCACCTGTTTTGAGCGAGAGCCAATGTTCTGATACATGAAGGTCGGTTTCTAATGTCTCTGATCTCTCGGCTATCAGAAAGTATCATGCATGACAGTAATATGAAAGATGTCGGGAACTTACACAAACCAAAATCTGTATGTTACTTGTTTTAGTATTTTTTTGTTTTTATGAAATCAACTAACCTAGTTTTATTTACAGTGAAAGTAAAAACTTACCAAAAAAATGAAAAATTGTGAATCAAAACAAAGAAAACAAACCGGTATGTACAGTGATGGTTTGCAAACCAATTATTGCATAAAATTCTTTAGCTAACGTCTGTTGATAGGAGCGTTGAGGATTTTACCATCCAGATTTTCTAACAAAAATGAATTCTTCCCTTCAGAAGTTGTGACTTTGAAAGGTCCACACCAGATATGGTCGAATTTGTCATGCTTTCCTAAGTCTTCCTTTCTAGCATCCCACCTCAAAACCATGTCACCCAGGATGAATTCCCTATCTTTAGTTTTTTGGTCAAACAGGGTTTTCATGTTATCCTGATACTTCTGAAGTTTTTCATCTACTTCGGCCCTATTTTGATGGACTTCAATCAATTGATTTATTCTTCTGGTGACATGATTTGGATTTTCCTTTTCATCTTGCCAAAGTTTCATTACAGGAAGAGCCAAGTTTATTGGTATTACCACGTCCCATACACCATTTGGAAAGGGGATGTCCCGATCGATTTCTTGGTGCCTATTCGATTCGCCCACAAAGCATATTTCAAATGTACATGCCAGGCCTTCTTATTTTCGTTCAACACTTTCTTAATTATAGTGATCAAGTTTTTATTTGATGATTCAGCTAATCCATTTCCTTGGGGATAATACATTGTGGAATGGCCCAGTACAATATTGTAATTTTGGCAAAAACTAACCATCACCATAGATTTGAATGCATGGGCATTATCTGTAACTATATTCTGAGGGCAGCCAAATCTGGATAAAATGTTTTCCTCCAAGAAGTATATCACCACCGAGTCTATAGCATTTCTAGTCGGAATGGCTTCTACCCATTTGGTGAAATAATCTCTAGCAGTTAGGATCCACTTGTGTTGCACGCTAGAGTGTGGATTGATTTCACCGATGAAATCCATCCCCCATTGTTGAAACAGGGCTTATGTTTTAACTGGGACCAAAGGTAATGCTGGAAGCTCCGGCTTGCTTAAAAATAGCTAGCAGGGATTACAGGCTCTAACTTCGGCATTCACATCAGCAAATAATTTAGGCCAATAATATCCTTCTCTCAGGATTTTATAGGTCGTTTCTCTCCATTTGTGATGACCTCCACACACTCCTTCGTGAAATTAATTTATAACTCTCTCTATTTCAAATTCTACCAAACAGCTCAGTAAAAATCCTAGATGATCCTTCCAATATAAATGGTTATCCATGATACAATATTTTACTATGTGCAAATTTAACATTCTAGCTTCAGAAGGAGTCATATCCCCTAGAGACTGCAGAGTTAGAAGGTGATAGACTATATCTTTATACCAAGATGAAAAAGAGAACTTCTCCTTGATTTGAGTTGTGGGTATTTGATCATCAAATTCGTCTATGTCCAGAAATCCTTCGTACTCTTGCAGGATGTTTATTCCAAGCGCTCTGAAATTAGATTCGGCTAGTAACTTAGCTAAACCATATCTTTTGACGAGCTTTATTGGTTTCACCTCCAGATCAAATTCTTGAATTTTAGCAAGCCATCAACCCCTCCTTCCATCACTATCGGGTTGAACCAGTATTTCTTTAACAGAACTGGTGGGCACATATGCAATTATTTTAGAATGTAGTACATAGGTCCTGAAAGCCTTTAGAGCCTTCACCATTGCATAGGCCTGCTTTTCCATTATATCATATCTCAGCTCTGCGTCTCTAAGGATTTTACTAAAGAAATCTATTGGTTGTTCGAACTCTTCTTCGTTCTTCTGAAGGAGTATTGCAACAATTGTGTTTCGGATGTGAATGAGAAAATTAAGAATTCTTTCAGATAATCTGGTCTTGTCAGCACCGGTGCTTCACCTATGACCTTCTTGATGCGTTCAAATGGCGCTTTGGATTCGGTCGTCCATTTAACATCGTTGTCTTTCTTAAGCATATATGTAATCAATTTCACGATTTCAACGAAGTTTGGGATAAATCTTCTTAAAAAAATATTTTTTCCTAAAAATGACTGAATCTCTTTTCTATTTCTAGGAATATTGATAGTATCTATAGCTTCAACCCTTTTTGGGTCGATTTTAATTCCATCCTGAGATACTATATGGACCAAGAGTTTACCTTCTTGCATTGTAAAGTGAGATTTCTTGGGGTTTAAAGACAAACCGAATTTGCAACATTTCTCAAACGTCTGTTTGAGATGTAGCAGGTGTTATGCATCAGATTTAGAAAATACAGTTAGATCATCAAGATAAATGACAATGAACTTATCTCTTTCACCGACAAAGGCGATGTCCATAGCTCGTTGGAAAGTGGCACCTACATTCATCAAACCAAATGGCATTTTGTCATACATAAAGGTACCCCATGGTGTGATGAACGCGGTTTTTTCTTTATCATCCTCATGGAGTGCAATTTTATTATAGCCCGAAAAGCCATCAATCATGGACATTCTATTTGCCCCGACCACTTTTTCCAATACATGATACATTTTAGGTAATGGATAATTATCTTGAGGGATGATTTGTTTAAATTTCTGAAATCTATGCACAGTCTGATTTAACCATTCTTCTTTCTTACCGGTACTAGATTGGCTACCCATTCAGAGTATATGAGTGGAATAATGATTTTAGCATCCAAGATTTTCTTTACCTCCTTTTCTATTATAGGCAGTAGTATGGGATTTATCTGTCTGAGCTTCTTCCTGAACGGTTTAACACCCTGCTTCAAAGGAATCTTGTGTTCAATTACGGTGGTATCATAAGTTCTTAATTCATCATAGGACTAGGAAAAACCATCCTTGTATTGTTTGAGCAACTCGGCATATTTTCTTTTTACTTCAGGAGGAAGGTATTTATATATTTTTACCAACTTAGGAGTTTCCCTAGTGTTTGTATCACAATCATGAACATCTTCAGGCTGAGGCTATAAAGTAGACTTTAAGTGAATGTCGTCACGATCGAATAATCTCTCTAGAGGAATCAGACCCTTAGGGATCTGATTATTTTTTAGTACAATCATACGATGATCTGCAATCTTATCTCGAAAATTCTGAGGATCTTCACCTTCATGCATAATCCAAACAAGATCATTCTGATTTTCCTGATCAATATGGGTTTCAGCAAATTCGTCCACCATTTCTAAGAATTGTCTGATTTGCTCATCATCTTCAAATACCTACTAGTGTTGTATATTGTTTGGTATTGATGTTTTGTGCCTCATTTCTATGTGATATTTTAGTTTGAGGACAGTAGGAGGTACAAACGTCACGACGGCTTTGGCTAAGGAATCCACCTGTTGATTTTCAACTCTGGGAATGTGGTGGATATTAAACGACGAGAAAAAATTCTCAATCAAATCCCAGGCACAATTTCTGTAGGATCTCAACCTTGGGTTTTTCGCCTAGTACTGTTGCTTTATCTATTTTACGATCAATTTTGCGTCACCATAAATAATCAGGTTTTCAATTTTCAGCTTCCTGGCAGCCTCTAATCCCAAGACCAGGGCTTCATATTCACATACATTATTGGTTTAATTGATATCTCATTGTAATCTGTAAGAGAAGGGAATAATAAACTCATCCCCAGGTGCCACAAACAGCACTCCAGCTCCTGCTCCTTCACATGACGAAGCACCATCGAAATACATTTTCCAAACTCCAATCTTATTTACATTTTCATTTGTTTTTCTATTTTTTCTTTTTCTGTATAATTTTCTTCTATACATTCTTCTAAATCATCATCAATCGATAGTATACAATTTCCTAAATCTTGATCTGCGACATACATAGGGTAATTATTTGGATTCAGCGGATCACTTACTATATATGCCAGCCTTGTTTCTCTGTACAGGCGGGTGAATTGTCCACCGAAGATCGGGATTGTGGCGTATGTCATGTCGAGTTGAAGGGATCCTCCAAGATTAGCTCCCCAAGACCTAGATAACAACATACCATACTTCGAATGGATATCAACAACAACCACTTCCATTAGAACACTTTTTACAGGAATTTGTGCAAGATTGACCACTAAATCTTTAATCATACTCAAACATTTAACTTTTCTAGAATCAAAAGAATAAAGATTTCCATATGGTCTGGTAATTTCGAGACCAAGTCTATCCATGATAGCTTTAGGCATCACATTGTGGGAGGATCTAGAATCAATCATGCAATTATGGAGCAAATGATCATGCACAATTAGCATAATGTAGAAAGGTGCAACAAAATCTCTGGTACCTTCAAAACGAGGACCAAACACTATATTTGGTTTATCATCTTATAAATTTATAACGTCGGCCTGACTTTCAATATCTGAATTTTTTTTCATTTTGACAATTTGTTTTTTGTATGTAGGGTTCTTCGCCAATTCAACCAGAGGTACAGGAATCTTGATCTTATTGATCTCGTTTTCTAGACTGAAATTTCTCGTGGTTTTATCGGTTTCTCTAGTTTGGATCTCTATCTCTCTTATTTCTTATTTATTGGTATGTGTTGTTTTTGTTTCAACTGTTTTTGCTTCCGCAGTCTGTGTTTCAGTTGTTTTTGTTTTGACAGTCTGCGTTTTAGTTGTATGAATTTCCTTGTTCTTGTATTAGCAGTTGGTGTTTCTGCTTCTTTTGTCTTGGTAGACTGTGTGTCAGCGGGCTTTGTTTTAAGGGTCTATCTTTCAGCAGCTTTGGGAGCTGCCTCGTCCGCTTACCCTCTCGACAAGATTCTCTTCAGTTGGGCAGTTGTCATATTTCTATTTCTAGGCCTCAAATTATACTTATGTTGGAGCTAGGCCATTATACTATCGGTGATTCCTTGATAAGCAGAATCTTCTATGATATTTATTCTATCATCATTATTAGACCGATATTCTGCGTTTAAAGACCTTTCATAATCTTTTCTTTTTAGATGAGGTTATTGGCAGTCATCGCCAATATTATTCATATCTTCCTCTAACTCCTCAAACTCTTGTATGTCATATCCTCTTATAAAATTTTCATTTTTAAAGGGAGTCTGAATCTTTTTATCTTCATTTTTAATTGGTCTTTGTTGTATTTGGGAGTTAGGGTTCTTCCTAAAATATTTTCTAGCGAATTGATCTGCTTTAGATTGATCCAGTTCCATCTTCGAAATTTTGTTTGATTCTTTAATTATTTTTTCCATATCATCGATCTTGTCTTCTGAGGACCTCCCAGATCCAGCGAGTCCTGCTTGTTCTCTAAATCGGCTAGTCTCTTTATTTCCCATTTCGAATTTAGTTTTTAACTTTCCCAATCCCATCATATTTGAATCAATCTCTACATCATCATCTTGCATTCTAGTAAGGTCAGTAGTTCTCCTTTCTCTCAATAATAGAGCAAAATCGGGCTCAAAATCCCCAGTGAAAGTTACTTTTGCTGCAAGTTGGGAAGGTTTAACCTCAGTTGGGATCTTGTTATATAATTTATTAAATTTTTGTGTCAATTCAAGAATTGTTTCTGAATTTTTCTTTCTTAAAGCTCCAAACTCGGTTAAATAATAAAGGTGATATTTTCTTTCTCCCCATTGTCTAAGAAAGACACTTTCTAACTCATCATATGATCCTATTGAACTTGTCGACAGTCCTTAGAACCAGGTTCTCACATGTCCTTCGAAATTTTGGACTAGGAGCCTTGAATAGATGTCTTCATGCTCAAGGCCAAGGATATCAGTGAATTGATCAAAGAAATTTATATGTTCAGTCGCGGTTAGGTCTCCCTCTCCTGTGAATTTTGACATATTTTTCATATAGTTTTTGTGTAAGTCATGGGGGGGAACTGGGAGGACCAAAGGAGCATATCTAGCAGCTACTTTAGTGAAGATCCTAGGAGGTGGGGGTGGCCCTTGACAACCTCCTCCTTCTCCTGCACCATGTCCTCCTCCACCTCTGCCACCTCCGGCACCACCTCCACCGGTAGCAACCATTGGTAATATAAGGGATGAGACTTGGAGATTGTAGAGGGGATTTTCAAAGATGTGTGTGACATTTCGGTTACTTCGGGATGACATGAAAGAGGTTCTGGGAACTGACCATCAGGATACAGAAAAACTGGAAAGTAGGGAAATGAGAGACGAGGACTAGGTTCTTCATATTTGCATGATATATAAACAAGAGAACCAGCGGGAGTCAAATCGGAGTGTAAGATATATTCTTCAATACTTCAGGAAGTTGGACTCTTTACTTCAGTAACTGATGGAATATCAATCGAAGAAAGTATCGAGATGAACCCTTTGACTTTATTAGAAAAAGGGGTAGTTGAATCAGTTTCAGCATTTATCTCGGATAAAACCAATTTGGGGTTTATGATTTCGGCTTCAATTCTATCAGCCGATGTTTCTCCGAAAAGGATTTGGGTGGAAACTTCTTGCGGAGCTAATGGTTCAAGTGTAACCTTGACATTAGACTGTGTGGGTTTAGGTTGGTAAACTTTACTGGTGGACGCAGTAGTTTGCTTAAGGTATCCCCTTGGTTTTAAAAAAAATTCAGGGTTGGAAACAGGCGTGGTCTGCCTATCATCAGGGTTTTGTCTAGTATTCCTTCGACCGAATGCCATTTTATTAATTGTGGAGTCACCAAGTGAAAAATAAAAAATTAAGCCTTATAATGTATTCAGTCTTTGTTCACTATCAAAGAGAGAAACTTACCAATGTCATTCTCCTAGGGAAAAATCACTTTGTTTCTCCGTCCCCGGCAACGATGCCAAAAATATGTTTTTCCTGAGTTTGTACTTAAGGCTCAAAGCACAATGTCAAGCATCATGAAATAAGGAAAGTTTTTAATGTTTTCTCTTTTTTTCTTAGTTATGTGAGAAAAAATCCTTAAGTTTGAATTAATAGTATAACAGCTCAGAGTTCGTTTTTCGTGTCTGAGTTAAATTTGAAAATATTGGATGTATTGAGAGAAAAACATAAAGTTGTTAAACAAAGCAAGGCATCAAATATAGAAGAATATTACATTGTTACAGAAGAAGAAAATGGATAATGTAACCTTTAATGAAGCATAAAATATAGTAATCTAATTACTCGCAGGTCTTGTATTTGCTAATAGCCAATACAGAGGAAAACTTGTTTGTCACCAGATAATTGAATGAAATATAACCACAGTAGATGTTGTACTAAATTGCGATTAGGGATTCATCAAGGAACTATATGAAAAAGATGTTGGAATATGGAAAGACAGAAGAACACATAACTCAAATAGACGAAGTGTGGAATCTCTGGTATGCACTTGTATTAATTCTCAATGAGGAGAGCTTTCTCACTTACAACCGACAAGAAGCAGCCTTTGTTTATTCTTTTGAATATGCATTTATACAAAAGTTCTCAACCTCAAACGACTGGAATTTCCCTATCTTCAGAATAATTAAAACTACAAAATATGAAAACTGAAACATTTCATTTGCAATCTTCTTGATCTTCTCGTTATACTGGTATGAATGTTTTCCTTTCCTGTCTTCTAGATCCGAAATAGAAAATGTACACAGATTGTATTCATTTGATCCCAAAGGTACTATCTTTTCCCTACTCAATACATTTGATGCACCTGCTCACAAATTCAGATTCTAACCTGGAAGACCCTGTTAAATTATTAGCCTCAAAAATGTATAATTTATTTTCCAGCTGAGGCATTCTCTCTTCTATCTGTCTATCCTCTGAAATAATAGACTGCAACTATAGATTAGGCTTCACTGGCCATCTCTCTATTTGACAAATATCAACCTTTTTTTATCTGTGATATTTCAGCTTGTGCTTCTTCCATATATGTTTTAATGTCAAGCTGATGTTTGACTATATTAATATAACCCAGTGTTTCAGAACTATTTTCTTTATAGAAGCCTAATAATTCTTTGTTAAGTGAACAAAAAACCTCTGCGCAAGATTCTTTCAATTCCTTAGCCATTTTCCTACCTTCGGCTATGTTTGACTCCCAAGTCTTTAGTACAATATCACCTCTTTATCCATCACATGAGAATGATTTTGGACAATTTTTACTCTAGAGAGAAGGCTTTGTTGAGCTATTTCCAATTTCTTTAGCACTTCCAACGCTTAAGCTTGAAACTAAGCTATATCCACAACCATTTTCTCAGTGGAACTGACCTTGTCTTGCAATTGTTTTATTGACTCATCTTGTTGGATATTCTGTCTTTCGCTCACTTGCATCTTCTTATGCATCTTGTCAAGTATGGACTTGAGCATTAGGATTCCTTGTTTATCACTAGCTCTAGCTTATTCCAGTCCTTTATTGACTTCTTCTCTGACATTATTTTTTGCATTCCTTATTTGATTTTGCAATTGACTTATCATCTAATTTATCTACTTCAGTATTTCTTTTAGGTTATCGAATGAGAATAGGTTAGTCGTTGCAAAATCTCCCAAAGAGTCGGCTACTTTTGTAGCAAAATCTTCATCTTCCAAACTCTGTCCATCCAATAATACTATGTGTTTTTTTACCATTGCACCCTCTTTCTGGTGCATTTCTTTCTTCACCACAACTTTCATTTTCTTACTGAAAAATAAATTGGAGGGAGGCATCTCTTCAATAGAGATGGGCGTGATATATCCTATGAGTATTACCTCTGCATTAGGGTTTCCTCTGGTGAATTGCAATGGTATGACAACATGAATGGGGCTGGCGATTTTTGTAGATAATTGTTTTTCGGTTCCACCTGTATTTGATTTATCTGGTGAAGACAATGGCCTATATTCTCCTTTCTTTATTAACGTATCTGGTCGATCTTTGGCCTGGTCATCAGATACCTCTGTCGTCGGGATATCCTTTTTTTGAGTCGAGATCTCATAGTTTTCTGATTTTTCCGAAGTTTCTTGATTGCTAGAGCTTCTGAATTCTAGATTTTGGGTCTATGTTTGTTGTGTAGCAAGAGACATTGAGTTTTCCCCTTGTAATACTTTCGGAAGACTACTCCTTTGATGTTTTTGGAAGTTGTAAAAATCAACCATTTTATCCGGTGATAGGGTTCGAACTCGGCTCAGAACTTCTTGGTAAGATCTCACCCCTCGGAACACTTCGTCTTGAGGGGATTCTTCATGTTCATACTTTTTAAGATTGTAAATGGCCATATGGTTATCCACAACCTTGTGTGGGTCATGCTTCTTAGATTCAATGTTAACCAGTTTTATTTCTTCTAATGCCGCAACTTCCACTCTGGAGTGGCCGAAATCCAATAATGAAAATACACCAATCTGTAAGGAAAAATATGGCCATACCTTTTTCTGCACGGCTTTGAGTTCTTTGCTAATCCCGTCGAGTATAGTCTGTCGCACGACCTCGCGGCACTCCAGTCGGTCTGGTAAAAATTGCGGTAAAGCGTATGGGGGAACTAAACAACCGAAAACTATGATGTAAGAGAAGTGCTCCTTGATATACCAGTCTACCACTTTATCCAGGTTGGCCACAAATGTATCTAAAATTCTAGGAGGTGGGTGACCAAAAATAGCAATGTTCATCGACACCGCCACCCAATTACAGATTTCATAAAAGAAATATTTCGCCTTGTCTTCCCAGAGTTTTGAATGATAAATATGAATTGGTTATGTGCTATCTGGAGTCCATCTCCAACCCATTAGTAGGAAAGGCGTCACAAAGAAAATGGTGTCCATAATATAAGATGACATAAAAAATGAAGTTGATTGCCCCTTGGTTTACTTTGCCTGGTATTATGTAATTTCACTGGACAGACTATCCAACAATATCTTGGCCCATTCGAAAGAATAACCTTCCGCCACCGTGTGTATAATGGGTACCCATGGTAGAAATAAATGGGTTGTGTTCTCTTTTCCATAAAGTATGCACATCATCATGGATATATACATGAAATGTGGTTGCAATGATGAGATTGAGTATATGTCGTGAGAATCACCTCTGAACTTTTCGGGGCATGAGCACCAATCCTTGATCAAATCCAAAATATTCTTCCCATATTGATCACACTTCTTCTTGCTGAAATTTTCTAGAAAACTGGTATTGTAAGTGAAGTTTGATGCTTGAGACAGCTTATACATCACATGTATGTGTTCCGGCCGAAATGACCCAACATCCACCTTCTGAGAGTTGAAAATAGTTCTAGTTGGGACATCCACATGATCTAGTGCCCATTTAATCATGTCATTGTAGGGTAAAAGACTCGACCTTGTTTCTACCTTATGCATCTCTGCCTGAGCAATAGTCTTTTATTTGATAGATAAGTCTTCCTTTTCATTGTCACTTGAATCCTTAGGGTAGTTTATCAGCTCGTACTGTAGGATGTTGAATACGTTCATCCAGGTTTTAACTGTGTTTATACTTCTGGGTGAGGTATCAGAGATAACCTCTGAACTCTGGCCCAAACCCTCACTGGTCTCTTTAGCTGCTTTTCGTGGCGGCATGGTAGCAGTTCTAAAAACAAAAATTGTTATTTGTCACAGAAAACACACAGGACTGAGTATCTCGTTAGGCAAGCTCTGTGAAAATGAGAATGTAATTCAAAAAATGAAAAACTCTTCTTTGCCTTAAGTGTATCAATCTACGTAGACCTTTTCTGAAAACGCGTTTAATTCATTTATTCAAAAGATTTGTGCGATAAAGCAGGATCTTATTCAAAATCATTTCCCTAAATCATCTATGAATGTCATTAATGGTCGATATTTCGTGACCTGGGAAAAGCGTAGAGATCATTTGAATTTACCCGCATTTCAAACCAACGTAAATTTTATAGGAGATAAGACTATTTAAGGTGTTAATAAATCAAGCTTTATCCTGTCAATTAATCATGCTTAATCCTTAATCCATTTCAGGGTTTGGATTCCTAGGCAATCTTATTCCGTTTCAAGTTATGTTCCCTGAATTGCGAGATCGCGAGTTGATCAATTAATATTAATCGAGTTTAACATTTTAATTAATCGTGATTAGTTAAGAGTTTCGTGACTTCGGGTATTGGGATTTCAAGTTGTCATTCAAGACAGGATTCTCGAAACATGAAACTATGATATGATTTAATTTTCCCTAATCACTATTAATCGTTTAATTAACCCGGTTTAATTTTAAGCTAGTTTCGCAATTTCGTATATCGAGACTTTGGTGGTTGCTCGAGGTAGTATCCCCGAATCGCGAAGTCGCGATGTGATTAGTTAGTACTAATCACTTTTACCACCTTAATTAACATGGCTTAAAACTTATCGTAGTTTTGCGATTTTGCATGTCGAGACATTGAGACTCTTTATATGTTGGACTGTTAGGTCTGTGAAACACTGAAACCCAATATTTTGAAGATTATTTTTAGCGATTTGACCCTTTAACTAGTGGGAAACTCCATAACTTTCAATAACTTAGGATCGTTGTATCAAACGAAAGACCTCATCAATGGTGATATCCAAGTGCGCGTTTGTCTTTATTTAACAAGAATTAAACCTATTTAAGTCTAAAGCTTAGAAACATAAACGTTTCAACAGCCTAAGTGTTTGATTCATCTCTTCAGTAATAGATATCATCCTCCAAGAGCCAACGAGGCTATTGTTACATCCCTTCTCTTTCATAAAATAATAAATTGTTTACAAGAGAAGCAAAAAATGAAAAGAAAAAGAGAACATTATAAAAGGTCAACTTCTATATAAGGAAGAGGATGGAATAGGGAGAAACATATTTTATGAGGGAACACAAATATCTCCACCAAGGATATGGATGATCGTTCACAAAGGAGAAAGGTCTGTGATATCGGGGTGACTCTGTTGAGGCTATAGATGCTCATGGATGGTTGAGAAACACCAAAAGATTGATAAAGTAACTTAGAGATCTAAATAACATGTCCCAAATAGTGAAAAGGTTGACAAAGGTTATTCTTCCTCATTTGAGCTTAAGTTTCTCTTCAATCAAAGAATTTTTATTATTGTTGGTTAATAACTAAGTACTTTACAATGAAGCAAAGAACCACTCCAAGGTTGATTTGAAGAGAAGATATGAATACTTTTTGTTTCTAAGTTTACCTCTAATTCATACTTCACTTGAAATTGAATGTGTTTTCTACCCAAGGGTATCTATGCAAATAAAATGGATTTGCCCAGTGAATCGCCATTTGTTGAGACCTCGACATGCCCTAAAATTTTACATAAAATTTGGGTACCGGTTTATAATTTTATTGAATTTTTTTTTCTCTTATTGTAAAATCCACATTTTTACTTCTAAGTTGATGAAGTTTCATGAAAATAGGTTTTCATTTTGTATAACTTTATTTCCATTAAAAAACCAAAAAACATTATAAGTTTAAAGTTCAGGAAAAGCCTTTTTTGATTTCTCATCAGGGAAAATTTTAACTTTCATCGGACTAGAAAATCCACTATGCACCCCAATGAAAGTTAAAAGTTTATCTGGCATGCTTTAGTCATTAGAGGTACCTTCAAACTTTTGTTTGTGAAAAAATTCAAAAACACTCCAATTGCATCGTGGAGAAAATTAAAAAATTTGCCCTCACACTCTTTATTTCAAAAGTTAAAATTGCCTCCAATCATCAAAGT
Organism: Picea engelmannii; assembly: GCA_009831015.1. Classification (NCBI taxonomy): domain Eukaryota; kingdom Viridiplantae; phylum Streptophyta; class Pinopsida; order Pinales; family Pinaceae; genus Picea; species Picea engelmannii. The sequence continues at coordinate 47,065 of ML811297.1, forward strand.
GCAACTTAAACTTTATCACATTGAAAATTTAAAAGTTCATCGATTGAAAGTTGAAACTTGTCCTGATAGCACTCTGATAAACGTAAGAAAACACATTGATTCAAAAGTTTGAAATTGCTCCAATAAGTGCTCTCATCGAAATGAAATTAAACGTTCCTTTGATTCAAAGTGAAATATTCCTCCGATGAAAAGTTAGAAAACTCTTCAATGCACTTTGCTACAATTTTGAACTTTCCAAATCACAATGAGAATAAAATTTTGAATGACTAATGATGCAAAAGTTTAAGTGTGCTCCAATCATCAAAGGACCATCCAACATGCAACATTGCATGTTTCTAAAAAAAAAGTTGTATCATTATGGTTTATAACTTTTCTAACTTTTATAATTTTTTCACACTCTCTAATCAAAGAACTTAACAATTCCAATGCCTTGCTCATTTTATAAACTTTTCTAAGGATTAAAGTGCATATAGAACTCTAATTAAAGGTAGGAAGATTGCTCCAATAGTTGTTGGACACATCACATCGCCATAATTTTTGGTAAATTGGTAGATAAAGTGTCCCATCAAAATTGAAACAATTTATCAAAATCCAACAGAATGTCACATGTATATGAACCATTATCATTGGGATTCAAAAATTACTTCTTTAAAATTGGATTTTGTTCACTAATTTCACACTTATAAAAAATTCTTATAAGCTTTTAGATTTTCTAGGTGAATTGTTGCTTAAGTTCATCATCAGAGTTTTTTTGAAGCTTTTATATTTCAAAGCAAGTTATCCATCAGAGTTCATTCTGACTTTTCATCCAATTGTTTGTTCGCAATCGTTCGATGCTTACTAGTTATAAAGCTCTGGTTACTAGTAAATTTTCAAGTTTTGATTAATTTTGCTAAAATTCTCCAAGTAATTTTCAAGAAAACTTCATTTTCAAGTTTCTTACTGAAATCTCTTTTAAATAAGCTAAAAGATGAAGCAAAAAAAAATTATATTTAAAAGCAGAAATTTTCCTTTGTCAAATCATTGAATAAATTAGGAAACTTTAGAATCTATAGAGAATAAGGAAGATTTGTAATGTCATTTTATTTCAATTCTTCAGATAACATGCCTCCACGAAGGACCCCTTCCAGAACACCAAAGAGATCACCAAAAGGAAAGAATCCTATGGAGCAAATAGACACTAAGAGAAAATCTACCCTAGATCAATTTGTTCCCATAATCCAACTATCAAAACTAAATATTAAGCCTTTTAAACTAATATTTAAAGATATAAAAGTTCAAATTAGCCCTGAAATCTCCTTTCCAGGCCGGGGAGAAATATACAAAAGGATTAGGGAGGAGGATTACCTTGATGTGATTCCTCCTAATGACCCAAATATGAGAAATGTCGATGACCTAATTTTCACCAACATTAGGAGGTCTTGTCTTCACTCTATTGCAACAACAACTCCCATAATACCTTACTCAGAAGCAGTGTAATGGATTATTACAAATACTAATTATTTAACTACCAAGACAATCCTTATTGAAGAGGGAAGATATATTGGCTCACATCAAGCCTTTGAGAAGTATTATAGACTCCATGAGCATAAGAAATACATGATTACAGTTTTTGTTGAACATTTCCATAAGGAGCATGACATTAACAAAATCCTAACCAATTGGTGGGTTGAGGGCAAGAGGTTTGTTGGTAAGATAGATGGAATATATGCAATGGTGAATTTAAGGGACCCTTACATTTATGCAATGGATCTCATATGTAGACTTTATGGAGAGAAAAACTATGTTCATTTCAAGGATTCCTAGGTACCATTGGCATATACCATTATCACTATTGGAAGCATGTTCAATTGTGTTGCCTTATTATCTCATTCACTTAATAGAGCCATAGATAGAGCACAAAAATCTAGATCCAAAGCTGAGTGTTTACCCACATTTTATATGGCTTCATCTCTGATGGATGTTCTATGTGTTATTAATCTTTTCTCGTGATTAAATTTGAGTTGGCATCTCTCATAAGCCCCTATGCATGTTTATCATCAAATGATGTCGGATAATAAGTACAAGAAAAAATATGCTCAATTATGTGACTTTTTCCTTGCATCCTTATATAGACTAATATTTTTCTAGGAATTTCCTAGGTTGAGTAAGGAAGCCATGATATTTCCAAAGAGTATTAGAAACAGGTACTTACAAGAGGATTATACCTACCTAAGAATCTATGGGGTAAGTGGTCCTTCCCATCTCCTTCCAAAGTATGTCCCAAATAGGCTAATCTTTGGAGAGATTTTCTATCGGACAATTCTACAAGGATATAATGCATTGTTGGCTAATGATGCAAGAAAGAAGACTTGTGTACCATACAATATATACATTTTCCATTATGATCTATTGAATTCCAAGTAAGCAAGGAAGGAAGCTAATGCTATGTTGGAATACAAGTTCCCACAAGGTCAATCTAGGAGGCATGACCCCTTAGGCTTAGTTGCAAAACACAATGTAATGGTTTCCATCACTTGGACATATACACACGAATAGTGGGATCATGAAATGCCTTATGAAAATGATTCTAATTGGTATTAGGTACAACTAATGCTAAACAAAATGTTTTTCTACTTTACACAACATGTACTTTGATGATCAAATGGAAAGAATGAAACAATAATTAGTTGAATTAGAGAGAATGATCAAAAGGTATGAGGAGGATAAGAAGAAGGCTAAAGAGGAAAGTCTTAGATAGGAAGAAGAACTTAGATTAAAATCTAAACAAGAAGAAGAAGAAAAGAAAGAAAGAGGAAGAAGAAAGATTAATGGTTTAAGCAGAGAGGATTAAGAAGGAAAAAGAACATAAGAGAAAAGAGGAAGTTGAAAGAAAAGAGAAAGAGAGGCTTGAAGAAGAGAAAAAAACTATATTGGAAGAAGAAGCCAAGAGTAAATAAGAATAGGACAAACTCCAATAAGAAAAGGTAGATTTAGAGAAAGATCAAGGAGAGCCTACAAAAAATGTAAATAATACACAAGAGCAACAACCCCCTGATCAAATTTGTGAATAATCAGCTTGATAAAAATAGCAATAGACTACACCTCCTCCCAACAATTTTATTGATTTGATAATGGAAAACTTGGTAATTCCAAAGCCAGGTACAGATAAAGGCAAGGAGATTGCAATGGAGAAAGTCATCACACCCAACAACATGGAAAACATATTATCATGGGGTGACTAGAACATACTGAAACCATTAAATAAGTGGTTGACCTTGAGCTCATTGCCTATAATAAAAGAAGGTGTGCCATTGTGAATAAAACACACAAAAAAGAAAGCGTTGATTTAGATTGAACCATTTATTGTACTACTAAGGAACATGTTATTGACACCAAAAGGGCCTAGTTGATTGATCTACTATTTGTTGGATTGGATATTTCTCATGCAACAATTGATAAAGTTGGGTCAAAGGTAGTAGACATTAAAAATTTGGAGAAGAAGATCTCCATGCTAGAGAATTAAGTAAAATATTTTAAAACAACACAAGGACTAGTGGCAAGTTTTTGTAGAACATGTCCTAAAAGAGGATCAAATAAACATTCAAATTAAAATATATATATTCTCAAACGATTTCAAACTTCAAGAACTAAGTATAAAATTATCCATTTTATATAAAGAAAGTGTAATATGGAAGGAGGAACAAGGTAAGGTTCAATACCAACTTAACTTTATTAAATAGATACAAAAAAGTAGGGGTAGAGTGTTATCACTAGAAGTCACCCTCCAACTGCAAGAGGATAAGCCCAGTACCCATCAAAATATTTGTGGATTAAAAGGGTCGATGGTTGAGCTAGGCTCCCATATTGTAAAGTTTAATGAAGCTCTAGTTCTTCTGGTTATGTATCTGTATTTGAGACTTCTTGTTTAATGAAAGTCAGCTTCCTTTTCATTTCTCTATAATAGTTGTGTTAGAACACTCGGGCATGGATGATCCAGTCGAGGGTAGTCATGTTGTTGTGATGTAGGTTTGATCACAGTAGTATCTTCACCAGTTTTAATTAGTTTCTTGTGTTATCTTTTCTCTTCTTACATTGAATGGCTCGAGCATGGATGATCCAGTCGAGTTGTTGCAGTTGCAGGGTAATGGAGGTTTGACTATTCTGTTGTTGTGACTGTGTTGCTTGCACCATATTTCAGTTTCTGAAGTTTGATCTCAAGATTGCTCCTAAGTTTGAGATTTTCCTATCTGAGCTATTGGAAGGCTTGATCCCTATAGTAGTCTCGTACACCTCTCTCACCATGTCTTCCCTCTACTCACACTTAAGCTCAACTAACTAACTGAAGTTGATCAAGACCTCACCTGTTTGTACATGACGGTCCCTGTTTTCTGAGTTAAAATGATATTGTCTTGAGCTTGCGCCCATTTGACCTCTTTAAAACCAACCTGTGACGTAAAAATATGATGGGTACTGGGCTTACCTTAATTGCAATCCGAGGGTGACTTCCAGTGCTAACAGAGAGGATCATAAGTTTGAGTAATATGAGATAGAGAAATACATAATCTACCAGGGAAGAATAACACATGAATCATGGAAGCAAATTGAAGATGAATGGATAGCTTGCATCAAAATGTGGGATTTCATAGAGGATACCACCATACATTTTAAATTACCATCATTGGGTCCTCCATAAATTTTTAATATAGTTGACCAAGTATTGAATAAATTTGAAAACAAAATCCAATAGCACAAGCTCGAGATCAAAGGCATAGCAGCTATAGAAAGACGACATCTCCAAAATTATCTTAGAACTGAACTTAGAAAATATACTCAACTAAATTATTCATTCCCAAAAATAGAAAAATTCATCAAAAGTTTCAATAGAGAACTTCCAATTTTGAAAGAACAAAAAATACAACATATTTTCCGCACACTGAATTATGTAATGATTTTTTTTTTTAAACAAGAAAAATATGACCAAGAAGTAGTTAGGAACTTAACCCCAAATTCACCTGAGGGTTAAGTCAAAAATCGGTTGCCATAACCAATTTTGAATGTGTATAAATATTATAATTCAAGGATTTGTTTGGGCCTTTTGGCTCTAGAGGTATTTTTTGCGAAAGATTGTATTGTAATTGTTTCTCTTACTATCATTAATTTAGGAGCCATTATTTGTCTAAGGACAATTTTTTTCAAAGGAGATCAATGGTATGAGTCAAAATTGTGTATTACTTTGTTATTTGATTGTTTTCATAGATGTCTAGTAAGACCTTTCTATTGTTTTCTCAAGTTATCTTAATGCAATATTGAAGTTATTGAAAGTTATTTCCTTCAACAAATCTTTAATGCATTTTTTTTTGTTTAGATTTAATTCTTCTTTTTTTGTTAATTCATGTTATGGAAAGTATGTTATACAATTTCAAAGATTTCTACAAAATTATTTCCGAGTAATTAAAGAATGAACTAGTTCTCTTTCCATTGTTCTCTTTAAGTACAATTTTATTTATGTGTTTCATTACATTTTTCTTTCCTAGAGAGCTTTATTGTTAAAACAAATTCTTCTTGTAGAATTAGTTCTTGAAAATGGGTTATAGTTACCTTTTTATTGCTATGATGAGAGTTAACCTTCAAAATTGTTTTCCACTTCTCTTTCAATAAACATTAGTTTTACTTTTCCTTGTTTGTTAATTTACAAAAAAAATTAAAAATATATATATAAAATAAAATTCAACCTTGCAATAAATCTCATCGAAAGGTTGGCATTCCATTAATCCAAAGGATTATTCCACTTCAAACAATGAAGGGTATAATTGGGCTTCTTCCTTGGGTTTAATCCCTACTTTTGAGTACTAGGAATCCAACCCCATCAACACAGTGAATCATTCTTCCACAAAAATTTATCTAATGCACTTGGGTCCTCTTGTAGTTGTTGAATTATTTTGCATACCTTCTAATCTTTCTTCCGTTCTATCATTGTTTCTTCCACCCATTCAAATTGTAGAATGGAAATAAAAAATAGTAATCCCTTTGTGTCTTCTTCTTGCCTTGAAAATGCATCTACCACCACATTTTGTTTTCCTTTTCGTACATAGTTTCAAATTAATAACCTAGCATCTTTGTAGCCCAATTTTGTTTCTATTATGATGATAATCGTTGTTCTAGTTAAAGTTTCTCTTATGATGATAATCGCAATTTACTTATGTGAATGGGTTATGCAAGTTACTTTCATAAGTAAATATTCTAGTTAAAGTGAAGTTATCTGCATAACAATGCAAGATGCACTGTCAATTTAAAGATCATGTTAACTAATAAAAGATTTATTATCAATGAAGGATTAATGATTAAATTGGTGACTAAAGACTTCTCATATCACTCTGTCACCACTGGAGCTTTCATTCTAGTATATTTTGGCATAGCCTTGGAAAAGGCTAACAAAATAGAATTATATAAACCACATCTTAGATCCTTTAAGTGTTATAATATAATGGGTGTTCTCATTTTACCATTAACAATATCACTATTGTCACCCAACCATAGGCCGAAGCCACCCTCCAAGAACCTTAACCTTGACAGAGAATCACTCCGGAAGCAAACCTTGGGCTAGATAGCCAAACAAAGGGTAGTGCACCTTTCCCAAGGATAGCGTACCAACAAGAGCTGATCAGATATTCCAAACCCTATCCAAGAGATAGCCCAATCCAAAACCGATATGCTAGCTGCAACGGCAACTCTCCTCCAAACCTGCGCACAAAACTGGGCACTGCAGTGCGCACAAGTGTTGCTCTGCAATTCTGAGACTGCTTGCTAGAATGAAGACTGGCCTCCTGTATTTATAGTAATTCTGGCTAACTGCCTGGTCTGACTTCTCATTATGGATATTTGTTTGTTCAGTATATATTATTTCTTCTATCTGACTTCTTCTCTTGGAGGCTAATAACCTAATATAAATTATCTTCTTGAGCCAACAAGTCTCCTAGGGTTATTAGGCAACTCATTAGGGTTTCTTCTTGCTTCCCGGAGTATTCTATTCTTGTCAGGTTTACACGTGGAGGTAAATACCTCTCGTAGATACTATAATATCAACACTCCTTCCTATCCAGGGAGGTATTACAGGTAATGGTCTTGAGCACAAAACATACCATTCACCCGGTAGCATCAACATAGTCATCTAGACTATCTCATGAATAGATCATGAGAACCATCATCACCATCAATGTCATCAACTGCATCATCTCTCGGAACCACACTCTATCTGAGTAATTAGACATGATGCTCACTCCACATAGTGACACAAGAGCTATTCTTCTAATATAGAAGAATAAATGTTCTGAACCATTTTATGTCTGGGAAATCTCTATTCATTGATTATTCATCTAGCTGATAATCATTTTCAACACTGTTGATAGTTTTTTAAGGCAATCAGAACAATATCATTCAATAGAACACAATTGTGTCTATCCATAGTAGTACACAACTACAATCCAGTGGTACACTACCACACCAAGTAGCACACGGGTACTTGATCATTAACGTATAGTCACAAACAGTGGAACACATCCACCACAGTAGTATTCATCTACTATCATACAGTCTTCATAACAATCATCTAATATCGACCTACATAGAAACAATGTTATGATATAAAATTGAATCATCAGGGCCATTCTTCTACTCACATCTGTGAGATCTCGGAAGAGCATCTGCCCTCAAAAAGTAAGACATCAATGATGAGATATCTCGACTATTCTTCTCAAGCAAGGAAGAATAACTATCATGATTTATGAGCCTGGACCATTCCCCACCCTGGGCCATTCTTCCAACACTAAACAAAGTGTAACCTGGAGAGAATGAGTCTTCCCTAAGGAATGTATGTCCCTAATTGTTGAACCTAGACCATTCCCCACCCTGGGCCATTCCTCCGGCACTAAACAAAGTGAAACCTGGAGAGAATGAATATTCCCTAAGGAATGATTGTCTGGACCATTTCCCATGTTAACCACAAGAGGAAATTAGTGTCCTAAACCAACCTCCAAAACGTACCATTCCTCATGTTAACCGCAATGAGAAATCGTTGTCCGACTAGGTGAATCAATCTTCTTGAGTAACCCTCAAGAAGAGGGACTTCCATAGACCACTTCCTATGTTAACCACAATGGGAATTCGTTTTCTATGGTACATTAGCAATCTGATCCATTTTTCAAACTGGAAAATGTCTGCCCATCAGAAATCTCAATCCACTTTCCGAACTGGAAAGAATCTGCTCATCCTGGACCATTTTTCAAACTGAAAAATGACTATCCATCAATCAATAATACATCGGTGCTCCCTCCCAACCTAGGAGTCATCTCTTCCTTTTTCAATAAGGAAGTCGTCTCCATGAGCTCCAGCTTGAGTACGCAAACTCTTTCATCTTGGACAAAAGATTTACCAAAATGTCTGCTTATCTGCTCATCTGTGGAGATATGTATTGGAGAACCACTTTCTCCTTTCTGTACTTTATCACGGATAATGTAATGCTTAATTTCAAATGTACTTTGGTATGGAACATTGGTTTTCTCTGAAGGATTCATGTAGCTCTGATCAATAAAGTATATCATTGTTGGAAAACTGGAACATATCCATGTGGCACTTCTTCTGTCATCATGAGATCTGATCTTCTGAGTAATCATCTTGATACAATATATTTGTTATAGAAGATATTCACCACGCTTCTGTTGTGCAATAGAGGTTCTCCACCAAGTTATCTTCTTCCATCTGCATACAAGGGTCTCTTTCTGGTATGCTTCAAAGTATTGAAGTTTCTCTTCATACGCTCTTTGTTCAATTGCTTTGGAGAACAGTCTTTGCATTTATCTGATGTAGAACTCCAACCCATGGATATTGCAGATGATATAAAGACTCATGTAGAGGTATGCCTGGTTTATTGGAACAAGTAAACATCATAGTCTTATCCCTCCATCTAGGAGAACCTCTAGTTCTGGATCTTGCAATGCTTGCATATATATACAATGTTCTTCATCACAACTTTCAGTTCCTCTGCTTGATTGCTTTTATTGAGTTCATATCAGGTTGGTAATCTTGTGATTCTCGATAAAATGACTGGTTGTTTTGGCTTCTCTTTCTTTCTTGGAATATTCATGTTCTTCCTCATGTTTTTATTTAGATTATTGGGTCCATAGAGTTTCTTATATATTCCATGCCCTAAAGATTCCACTTCTTTCTTTCATCATAGGATCACGGATATGGATGGACAACCAGGGATGCTTTAAGGCTTCTCTTTGAAGAAGACTTCTTCTAAGGTTGAACTGAACATGTATTGTCTTTCATGGCTGCTACCATGGATATATACTTCATCATCTTCAATGGATCATAGGATTAGCTCACTCCTAATCCTTCCTGAGTGCATATAATCGGCTCCCTCCATCTAACAGAGTCCATGCTTTCGTATGCATCCTTATTGTCTTATGCAATATATAATCGGCTCCCTCCATCTAACAGAGTCCACGCTTCCGTCTTATTGTCATCATAATTCTTTCTCCAATTTCCTCTTGATTGCTGACTTCTTTCTATTTTTTCTTCTTCGAAGTCTCTTCATGATTGATTTGGATTTTGGATTATCTTGCAATAGCTTCCACATGATTTGTTTGATGTATTTCATCCTTTCATGTGTATTATCAAACTTGTATAATGATATCAATCCTTATCTTGTTGTTCTTCCATAGGTATAGTTCTTCTTGGAACACATTATCTTCCAAGAGATAGATATACAAAATATGTACAGAGACTATGCAAACAAGATATGTACAAGAACTAAGAACAATATTGTTACCTTCAGAAGAAGAAGTCTCTTTCATTCTGTTTAGTCTTGTTTGTAGGTTCCTTTTCTTCGGAAATTGATGCTTCATGTTTGTCCTTCCTTTTCTTTAGCTCGGGACAATGATTCTTGTAGTGGCCATACTTTCAACAGTTGAAGCATTGTATTTCTGAAATATATTTCTCTTGATTTGGCTTCCTCCTTGAACCAAACTTCATTTTGTTCTTGAAATTCTTGAATCTTGTTGTGAAGGCTTGATCATCGTACTCCTTTTGGGGTTTCACTTTTGCACTGATCCTGGATTCTTCTTGAGAACAACAAGTCCAAAGGTCTTCAAATGTAGGATACTCCTTCCTTGTGTTCATGCTTGCAGCAAATGCATCCCACGTCTTGGGAAGACCATTGATTACTATGTTTACCAATTCCTTCTTTGAAATGATCTCTTCAATAGCTTGTAGTTGATCCCTTAACTGAGAGATTCTAAAAAAATATGATGTTATTTCGTCCTCATCATTCATCTTCATGTCACAGAGCTCATTCTTCAGACTTATAACTTGTCCAATGTTTCTGACCGAGAAGAGGTTTGTTAGGGAATTGTACATCTTCTTGGATGAGTCAAGATGGGAGATGTAGGGTATCAAGTGGTATTTTATAGAGTCCACTATGATACTCATGGCATTGATGTCATCGTCTTTAAACTTATCCATAAATGCAACGTTATGTGGTTCCTTCTCTTTTCCTTCTTCAAACTACGGTTCCACGATCTTTCCTTTCATGATATCCAGCACTTTATTCTTGGCAAGGATGAGGTCAATCCTTGTCTTCCATGCTCTGAATTTAGAAGCTCCATCTAACTTGTTTTCTGACTTCATAGAGTAAGTCATGGTTGTTTTTTACTTGGTCAAACCCTAGATTTGACCAAAAACTCAAAATTGAAGTCTTGGCTTGCTGAGAGTATCAGGAGATGCACTAGGCTAGGGCGCACTGATCTATCCAAAAATTAGGTCAATCCCTTCACTTAAGGTGCCTCAATGAGAGGTGTATGGTTTCTACAACTACACCTGCTAGTAACCCTTGCGGCAGTGCTATGGTGACTTCTCCTACTAGAAACCATAGAGACATTTCTTCAACGAGCTTAATATCCTTATGGCTATGTTTCCTTCCAGCGGTTAGACTAAATGAAGGAGGGGAGGGCCCATAACATGTTATAATATAATGGATGTGCTCGTTTTACCATTGACAATATCACTATTGTCACCCAACCATAGGCCGAAGCCACCCTCCGAGTACCTTAACCTTGACAGAGAATCACTCTGGAAGCAAACCCTGTTCTAGATAGCCAAACAAAGGGTAGCGCACCTTTCCCGAGGATAGTGCACCAACAGGATCTGATCAGCTAGTCCAAACCCTAGCCAAGAGATAGTCCAAGCCAAAACTGATCTGCTAGTTGCAGCAACTGCAATGGAAGCTCTCCTCCAAACCTGCGCACAAAACTGGGCACTGCAGTGTGCACAAGTTCTGCTCTGCAATTCTGAGACTGCCTTCTAGAATGAAAACTGGCCTCATGTATTTATAGTAATTCTGGCTAACTGCCTGGGCCGACTTCTCATTCTGGGTATCTGTTTGTTCAGTATATATTATTTCTTCTGGCCGAATTCTTCTCTTGGAGGCTAATAACCTAATATGAATTATTTTCTTGAGCCGACAAGTCTCCTATGGTTATTATCCAACTCATTAGGGTTTCTTCTTGCTTCCCGGAGTATTCTATTCTCGTCAGGTTTACATGTGGAGGTAAATACTTCCCGCAACTACCATAATATCAACATTAAGGTCCATGACCCACTATTTAATATCTTTAATCATTTCAAGCATTAAAGTCTAACCTGGACTTACTACCACCAAAGTTACCTAGAAGAAGATTTTTACAAGTAGGCACACAACTTTTGTATTGTACAAATATAGAAGAAGGAGACTACAAGAAAGGATAAATTTAGGAAAAACTTGTCAAGATTGGTTCTTGAAATAATGGGAACATCAAACCTGGGACCTTCATTCATCGAGCCAACCAAAGTTCAAATACTCCAAATGGGGAAACCAATTAGTGCAATGGTTAGTGAGACAAAATAAAGAGCAATAAATATGAGATGGAGCTCAAGAGAAATGAAAACAACAATGGAGGCACCAACTCAATAAACTAAATGTATTAGATTTATTTTTTCCTGGTTACACACCCAGGGAAAACCCCCAAGTACTTCCCCTCATTTCGAGGATGGTACCTAGGGTAAACCCAAGATTCTTCAAGGCACAAGGCCAATCAACAAAAAATATTGAAGCCATTACAAAAATATACTCATTATAAGCCCAACATGTCACTAGGAGGAATTGAACCTGTGTGGGGAGGATAGCAGTCATTCCTCCCAACCACCCAATATAAACCTAATTGATAAACTAAATATCTTAGATATATATGGGAATAGGAACTAATCAGTCAACATAAAGGACATGAGGATCTTGATATGAATACTAGAAAAGATGATCAACAACAATAAGCTTGGGCATGTTAGGCAAAGCAACCAATCGCATAGTGGTAGCAACATGGTTAGAAGATTTTCTCAAGAATTTTCCCACCAACATCAATGATATAAAGACCCTTCAATAGCCTTGGAAAATTTTGCATTCGGCAAGATAAGAAACATAATCATGAATCAAACTCACAAATGGAAGAGATCCAATGATGAGTAGGTTATTGCTAAAACTACTAAGTCAATGGTGATTAACATCAGATGAAATAATTTTATGGTGATAACCACCATGGTATTTACAAATACACAATCTTGCAAGGAAATTATCTTCAAACTTATGAAGGAAATCAAGTAGTACAAAGAACATAAAGTTAATATAAAGAATCAAGTGGCATACTAAAAGGCGTCAAAGCATAAGCTAGTGAAGTTTGTTACATTCACTCTGTAACATCCCGCTCATGCGCGCTCCTGATGTGACTTATTCTTTGAGGACACTTGTGTGCAAGTGATCCAGTCTATTATATGATTGTGTGTTTCACTTATGGATTATGATGATGTTGTGGATAAGAGGATATGTTATTTGATTATATATGTATCGATAGCTGCTATTGACGGGTTTCTCCTGAGTGTGCAGGACCCTTGACTTATTTGGGATGCTAATGGCATCGATGGACCTCCTTGGACTCTGGATCGAGTCGGCGAGTGGACTGTATATGGTTTGGGTATTTTTGTTTATGCATATGTGACATATGTTCGGGTATATCATGATGATGTCTATGGATCACTGACATGTTTCGTTGATGGATGTAGGTTGATGATTTCTTGCTAATAAGACTCACATTAGGAGTAAAGGAGCCATGCACGACAACTAGAGATATTGAGGGAGAGGTGTGGTAGCATCCATGCCACAGCCTACTAGCACTCTCGCCGTGGCTCGAACTATAGGTTAACGATTACCTAGTTTGAGAGATCCATGATGCCATGAGGGCGAACTGAGACAGTCCCTCACGAATATTCTAAGGGGTGTGCAATAAGGCAGGGTCCTTATTCCTTAGATGCCCTTAGTCTCCCACAAGGTCGCCTGACGGAGTTTTGACTCCAAGGGTTAGACGTATACCAAAATCAGTCAAAAGGCGAGTGTTGGGCCTTAGAAATGTCACATTTATATCCTCTTTTTCCTTCACTGTTCCTTACATTTCATCATCCCATTAACCTTCCATCATACCATTTCCATAATGATACATGGGTTTCTCCTAATTATTTTCCATTGTATTCATTTTAGTATTATAAGTGAATTTATGATTAAATCTTAGAAAAATTACATATTTTCATTATATATCAAGGTTGGATGAGTTTGATGATGTGTGCAGGCATATGTGAAGATTGCAACAAAGTCAAATATTACCACCTAGCCTCAAATTCGAATTTCATCTTCAAGCTTTGAAGATTTGAAGAATATTTGGAACAATCATTCAAGCATATTCAAAGGAGAAGATCATGGAAGATTTGGATGGCATATCCTGTCTAAGATATGTGAGAGATGTGTGGAGGATTTGAAGGGATCATATCTTCTAATAATGGGAAAGTAGTTGAGAATGGTTGAGATAATAGTGGATCTGTAATTATGACACTCTTCAAGACTCTCATTTATATAAGAGAGTGTTCTCTCTTCATGAGGGTCATCAAGTTATTCATAATTGGAGATTAGTTTGGGAGTTAGAATCATGTAATGGATAATTTGGGAAGTTGGAGTTAGAGATGAGAGAGACTTAGATCAGCTTGAAGTCTTAGAAGGGGATTCTTAGCTTTGTTATTCTTTCATTCTTTGTCATTTGACTCTTGTAATATAATTTGAGATTGATATATTGTGTGAGCTCACATATGTCTTTTGACATTCAACTCTTCACATGTTGTATTGCCTTCCTAGATTAATTTCCTGCTTTCCTAGTTAGTTTTTCAATGCTTTCCTAGATTAATCTTATTTTAGCAATTTAGATTAGATTAGTTCTAATTCAGTCCTACATATATAGTGTGTGTTCTTCATAATCCTACGAACCTCGGATTGACAAATTACATAGTTGGGAAAGTACTACAACGGAATTAAACGACAATATTTATGCCTAACATTTTGGCACCATTGTCGGGGAAGCACGATGGATTGAGGTTTAGTTTGATTTCTTGCAAGTGTGTCTGCATGCGTTGGTAAGGGGTCATAGCAGCTACTTGAGTGGATACTCCTCATGTTCTCCCTGCCAGCTCTAGCGTGTGACTTTCAATTGTAGCAAGTGTGTTTTCCGCAACTGTGGAGAGTATGTGTTTCAACAAGAGTATTTTTCATGTGTTTTTTTATTTATTTATTTTTATTTATTTATTTGGGTGATGTAAGAATCTTCTTTTTCAATATGTTTTAACAATGAGTGTCAACTTGGAACTACTCTCTTAGATCCTCGTGAAAGTCGAGATCTCCTCTTCTCAGGAAGAGGAGATCTTGACAGTAATTAAAGATTCAAATACTCCTCCAGCAACAACCGAGGATTCAAGATCTGAAGACTCCTACGCATTAGATAATGAACAAACATTCGAGCAAGAGATTGAGGAAGATGAAGAGGAGTTAAAGCAAGATTTGAGCGAGGAAAAACACGCCTATGAAAGCATTATCGAGCAATGGTTCCAAGTAAGCACTCAATCAGATAAATTTTATTTCTTAGTTAGTTCGCTATTACAGCAACAAAAATCGTTTATTCAAGTAAATTTCTATTTTTCATTTGAAAAATTGCACATGAACATATTGTTGTTACTATTGCGTGCTTGGATCCACTGGAAATTTGCCTACACGTAACCAATTTTTAATTCTAATTAGCATAGAGTAGGTAGGCTAATGAATAAAACAACATTTTTGCTCTAATTGTTTTTAGAATAAGTATGCTCTCTTCCGCGCTTTGAGCGATCGCAAGGATCAGAAAATAGGGATGATTTGGATTTCAAGAATGAATGTTTTTGCAAAACATGTTTAACAGTAAATCACAATAAAACCAATTTAACATGCTATTATAGCATGCTGATGCAGCGAAATTTTTTTTTTTACGTTGTTGCAGCATGATGATATAGCGAAAATTTTCGTTGTTACAGCATGCTGAAATAGTGAAATTTTTACATGCTATTATAGCATGTTGAAACAGTGAAATTTTTACATGTTGTTATAGCATGCTGAAACAATGAAATTTTTACACGCTGAGACAGACGTTGTTACAACAAAATTTTATATGCTGAAACAGTGACGTTTTTTTTTATTTTATTTTTTTAACAGTGATTGAATAAATTTGCAGATCTGCAAACAATAAAACTATGAACATTTTTCTCGTACAATTTTCAATAAACTTGTCTCCATTTGCTCAAAATTTCATTTAAATTCTTCTTAAAATTTCTTGCTTTCATTTAATAAAATAAAATAAAAATAAAAATCTTTGTTGCGCATCCATCCTTAACCTGCAAAACAAAAACAATACACATTAGGTGAATAAAAAAAAACTGCATTTTTCATGCTAAAAACAATGCTAAATTATGGTCGATTGAATTCCATTTAAACTGTGCAAAAAAAAATTGTTTCCTGCTGCAATAGTTTCTGGTTTGAATGGCAACAATGTCATCTTTTGCCTGCGTCCTTCCATGCTAAAAATGTGTGTGTCTCATTTTCTCTCGATTGAGTTGCACTACCCATGTAAAACCTACAGTATCTCTACACAACTCTTGATCCATACATTTGACCAGCTGCAAACACCCTCGAACGCTTCAAAACCGCTCAATTAAGATCTCGTCTCTCTCTACAATCATTGAAAAAAATTTGCAACATAACAGCAGCAAAATAGTTTTGTTTTAGAGATCTATCTCCAGATTTGTGATAACAAGCAAACTACCCTAGTCTCCCAATGAACGAGGATCCCAACGCAACTCATGTGATAGCTCTTATCTTTTCCGATAATTAAGAAGTTGTGATTTGCTTCCCCGATTTCCATGTTTAATTTGAGCTTCATATCAAGAATTATAATTGGGTTGTTGACCGAAAAATAAGAGCCAAATCATGATCGTGAAACTATTATTTCTTTGCCTTACCTAATTATTGTTGCGTAAAATCAAAATCATGATTCAGTTGCAAGATCTTTGCAGCAATATACCCTCTTTACCTTTTAACTGTCGAAAATCCCTGCGATGATTGGTGGTAGGATTACGATTATCCATATCCATAGGTTGATATCAATAATATCTCAACACCAATTAATTAACATTCAGTCCAGATCCTGAAGCAATCGGCCATTAGACCATTAAATGATTAAAATCGATGCTATTAATAAATAGAAATATGTTAAGCCTATTTCTCTTCACTTTTTCTTCTGATTTCTTTGCGTTGTTGATATTATCAAATCTTTACAACCATAACCAATTGGTGTAATTTATTATCGACTCATGAGCAACCACGAAGATGCATCCATACATTCCAAGAATTATTTATTAGTTCTTTCTGGACGAATAATAATATTTGTGATTGCTCTGAAAATTGTCCGGCAATTGTCGTCCATTTGCAGACAGTCAACTTCAGATGGAATTTTTGAACAAAAAGTGACAAATTTCAAAAATCCAGCACACGGGTTTTGTGCAGAAGGGTCTCATTTAGCTGACACCCGAGCGGTTTTTGAAAATTATGCTTGGTTTGAGAGCAGTTCTGATTTTTCGTAACATGCAGAAGTCATATTTTGGGATGGTCGGTTTTTCAACAGAGGCCTAGATCTTTGGATTTTGATGTAGCTTGGTTGTTAAACTTGGTTACTATGACAGGCTACCAACGATATGCAATGAGAAGGATCCATCAATTGTTGCAAAGGAAGCCATTCAGGAAGTCTATTGATTACAACTTGACAAAGAAATGGTGGAGATGTGGTGATGATGGAGCCAGTAGTGATGAGAACGATGATATGTGGACCAATCTGGTTGAAGACATTGCTTATAAGTTTTGACAGAAAAAAAAAATAATAATAAATAAATAAATATATATATATATATGATAATCAGTCGGCTATGCCTTTTTCTTATGGGCAGGATATAGCAGCAATGATAATCTCTTTTAATAATATTCCATTTTTCATTATTGTTTTGATTTTGCTTATGATTGTTTTAAAAAAAAACAATATATAAAAACCATAAAAAAAATAAAAACAAAAAATATATAACATTTTATTTATGTTTGTTTTTTATAATGATAATAAACATAAAAACATTTATTTCTTTGTTTTATAAGATAATAATAACAAAAATCATTTATTTGTTTATTTGTTTTTTCTAAGAAAAACAAATAAATAAATAAAATACAAGAAAATATATTAGTGCTTTTGTTTTATTTTAAACCAAACATAATAAAAACAAACAAACAAAGTTAAAAATTGGAAACAATAAAAACAAAAACAAATAAAATATAAAAATTGCAAATGGAAGTTTTAAAAACATTCTTGAAAACAATAATAAATACATGTTTTCATGTTTAACATTCATTTGTTTTCTTAAGTTACATTGGCAACAATCAATGATGAAACCAACAAGTGCGGACAACAGGTATGATTGCATTTATTTTCTATCTTAATTAGCTCGCATTTGTACTTATCTCTTGCATTTTATGTTTTGTAATTCTCTCACGAAGTTTTGATTGCAGGATTAGTACTAAAGACTGATTGTAGGAACATGACGCTCATTTTCCATGCCACGGGGATCTTTAGGAATCACAACATTTTTCAAAAAAAAACATGTTTGCTAGACATCTTGAAGGAGTTGTTACTCATCAGAAACATCATGACGTTGTTGATGCACAACAACATTTTGTTGTTACACAGAAATATTTTTCTGCTACACAACAACATTTTTTCGATACACAACAACATTTTGTTGCTACACAAAAACTTTTTGTGCATATTGGTGTTTGTTGTTACACAACGACCATGTTGATACACTATTATGTCCGCATTTTGTCAAATTTCATGCTGTGACACTAGCCCATTTCTCCTTCAAAGCCAATTAATCATCCTGGTGTTGAAGCCATATTCCATTGCCTTAACCTTCATGCTTTAACACGCCTATTTTTCTAAGTTGCATACATCATTTCCCTTATCTTTTTCAGTTCATTTTTACCTTTCCAGTTTTCCTTCAGAATCAAACAAACTTCCTTTTTCCATGATCACATTTCCTTTCCAGAAACCCTGTTGCTACTGAGATCTTTACATCTATAGTCCTACCAATCTTTTTATAAACTTGTGTTGACTAATGTGGGATTCTTTAAGGCCCACCTTTCAACAGTCTTGCCCCATCGACCTCGACACCTTATCTGGGATATATATTAGAGTTCCTTTTGAGTACCTAGAGTCTTGCATGCCTTAATGGCAAGTTCTCTTGCTGACGACCATGGGAATACATCAATGTCCCTTGATCATCAGATCTTGCAAGTGGCTCGACCTCAACACTTCTATTTGCACTTTGCAAGATGTACTCGGGTACCTTGACACTCATTGACATCACTGGTGAGTTTGTCTCGCATTGGTTAACGGCATTCATCAATGGTCGGTAATCCAATGATTTCTCTTCATGCTCGACATCGACACATTCATTCGCATGATGAGAATTGTACCATCGGTTTTGTAGCAGGTGAAGACTATACACTTTTTCATGATCCCCTCAGCAGTTGCAGCAGTTTGATTTCAGATCTATGAGAGTACCACAGTTCCATATTCTTTGCCTTCCACATTTCTCATGATTCAGTAGTAGCAGTTCATATTCCTTCACTTCCCATGATCCAGTTACAGCAACGACAACATTAGCAGTTCCATTTTCCTGATCTTGCAGCAGTGACACCTTCAATCTTCCATTAGTCAGAGTTAGATATTTTTTGCTTCAGCAGTTACAACAGTTGCGGCTACAGCGCCAGTCACGTTTTCTTGATCCAGCAGCTGCAACAGCTACATCTACTTTTTGGGTAAGTCGAGGTATGTTCTTTTCTAAGTTTTAATCACACAATTCCTTATATGTTGACTTGAATATTTTGGAAAATTTCCTCGCCATGTTCTCTTTCCTTCCATAACCTACCCTAAGTTGCATGAGGATATGCAACCACTTCAATTTGGGGGGGG
>ML811297.1:90321-106471 GCA_009831015.1 Picea engelmannii
AGCAAGTTATGTCCTACATGTGGGTCCGAATAAGAAAAGGCCAGTTACAAGGAAGAAAGTTGTTGGCCAAGGATGTGAAGTACAAAGTAAACCTAGAAAAAATTCTGAAATCTGATATTGGATACATAGATTTCAAGAACATCTGCACCTCTCCTAACTATTTGCAACAAAACAAAACAAAACAAAATTGCATTGATCCAGCAATTGGGGCCGCCAACATTTTTCATCACATTTACAAGTGCAGAGCATTGTTGGGATCCATTGGTGGTTGTCATTTATGACCTGCATGGTAACAGGAAACGTAAAAAAAAACCGATACACTGGAAAATAATGGCATTGACTACCTCATAAGAAAAGACCCGATGACATGTACTCGATACTATAGACATAGAATAAATGCTTTCAGATAATTGGTATGCCATGATGAAACGTTTTTCGAAAAAATATCGAACTACTTTTTTGTGACTAAATTCCAAAATAGGGGAAATGAGCATGACCACGCACTGTTGTGGATAGAGGTTGCACTGGTCTATGGAGCTGATAAGAATTCAGAGATCGAAAAAATTGTGGATAAATACATAACATGCAATACAAATCATTTGGAACTAGACCTTGCGAAAGTCCATAGACATTACCATACAAGAAGTTGTAGAAAATACAAAAAGCTCGCATTGCAGATACAAATTTCCCGTTCCGCCAATGAGAGCTACAAGAATCATAGAGCCAGTTAGTTTAGAGGACAGTGTTGTTGTTGAGAAATCTAAATCCTTGTTCGCATTTCTAGAACAAGGAGGATTTGACGAAATGATGAGCTTTGATGCCTTCTTGACACAGGTAAATCTATCAGAAGATGAGTACATCCAAGCCATACAAATAACGCTTAGGCAACCAACACTTTTCCTTAAACGAAAACTCTCCCATATTTGGAACAACAGTTTCTCCAAGGACATGCCAGTTATGTGGAAAGAAAATACAGATGCACAGTACGTGCTGAATGCATATGCTGCAGCATCCTACTGCACCTCGTATATGACGAAGATTGACAAATCTATGACATCTACATTCAGAAAAAATACGCAAAGAACCCGAAAGAAGTCATATTGATGTTATACAAATGATACGCACCCTTGGAAATACATTGCTTAATCTTCAAAAAATGTCTGCTCAACAAGCAGTTCACATTGCCCTTTCTTTGCCCCTCACTTGTAGTTCAAGAAAATGTGTCTTCATAAACACATCTCCACTTGCAAAATGCACATTTATGCTTAAACCACCGGTTTTGCTGCAACAAGAACCTGACGATTTAGAGGACATCATATGTCGCTCTATTATTGATTATTACATCCAACATCCATCTCCTATTAGGCATATCTGCTTAGCAGAATTCGTATCGCATTACAAAAAAAATGGGACACCCATATCAAAAAGAAAAAAACCCTCTATTATACAGTTTGTCAAATACATTAAACATTGTGACTATGAAAACTATTGTAGAGAAAAATTGTTGTTGTACATTTTGTTCCATGAAAATGAAGAAACATTAATACATAACTTCTACATGGGAAGCTGTGTATGTTGCCTTTGAGACTATAGTGCATATCAATGAAGCTAGATTTACCTACAATGTTAATCCAACATGGGGCAATCTAGAAGTTGCACTTAATGACCTAGAAAACCCTGGCAAACATGATGAGACATTCAAAAACCCAAAAACAACCAGAACTCCTTCTGAGTTCTATGACTTACAAGTGGATTTTCCTCATCCTCTGATGGCTGAAAGTGAAAAACGTATTAACCTTGGTTTTAGAGTTACAAAACATCCTTTCCTGTTTGAAAATAATGAATACCACAAAATAAGACGTATGTTGAATCGCGAACAACAAACAATTGTAAAGGACATTGCCCTTAAAAAACGGTTGAACATGAACAGTCATGTGCACGCGTTCCTTACAGGCGGAGCATGAACAGGCAAGACATTCACAACTAAAGCATTGTTCCAAATGCTTATACGAATCTATGATTCAAATAATTGCTCTGATCCTATGAAACCAAAGGGCCTAACAGTTGCATACACAAGAAAAGATGCATACAATGCTAGTGGAACAACAGTCCACTCTGCATTTTTAATTCCTTTTAACAAGTCACAGTTTCTTCCACCTAGCAAGGAAATGTTGGATACATTATCTAAGATTTACGAGGAACTCTAACTTGTCTTTATAGATGAAGCATATTTGATTGGCAGTCGGTTCTTGTATTCCATTGACAGTCGGCTAAGAAGCATAAAACATGTGTATACCAAATACTTTGGAAACATTGACATGATCTTTTGTGGCGATCTTTACCAGGCACATCCCATCCAAGATTCTTTGATATTTGAACAACGTATCGTTAACATGGAAATAGTGACCCATGACTTCTGGAGAGACAATATTAAATGCTTTGAGTTTCATACTACAATGCGCCAGACAGATGAAACATTCATTGCAATTCTAAATAGAATGCGCACAAACAACCAAACATATGATGACTTGACCTATATCAATTTGAGGTGCTTACGGCCTGCACCAACATATCCAACGTTCCCTTACTTGTTCTACAGAAATAAGGATGTTGCAAAGAATAATAACCACATGATGTTGCTCATCCCTGGCAATGATATCATCATCAATTTAAATGACTTGGAAGAAGACAACCATGGAAATGTCCCATGTCATGAACATTCAGTCACTTTACCTTTGCACCTTGCACTGAAATTAGAAATGCTAGTTGAAATATATGCTTGTAACTATGATTCACAGGATGGATTGGTGAATGGTGCAGATGGAATACTGAAAGGATATACGAAGACAGAAAAGTAGATGTCCTTTGGATTAAGTTCCATGAACCGCATATAGGCAAGCGACAAGTAAGCAAGTTGTCTTATCTATATAATTCAAACACTGCAAGCGATTGGACTCCTATTTTACGAATATCAAATCCAGTATCGACATCAGCAAAGACAGGTCGACTGAATATTTGCAAACAGTTTCTGATTAAACTTGCATGTGCACGTACAGTCCACAGATCACAAGGACTAACACTTGATAATGTTGCATTTCAGCCTACTGGAATTCGGATACATGGACTTGTATACACAGCATTGTCCCGTGTCAGAAGCATAGACTCCCTGTATTTATTAATTCCTCTGACAAAATAAAAATTCAGAGTGAAACAGAAAGTTGATATTGAGATGGAACGACTGAGGACCACCGCAAAATGGAAACTGCATTATGATTACCAATCCATACAAACGAATTCATTTGTATCAATTCTCTCGCTTAACACACGCAACTTAAATGCACACATGGATGATATACTGAATGACTATGATTTAATACAATCCGATATTTTGTGCTTGCAGGAAACACACATGGCATTATGTATGCAGAACAAACAATTCCCAAATCACAATTTCATATCAAGTTACATTACACATGGGGTGATGATACTGGTGAAAAAACATGTACCAATTTTGGACCACATACATATCAAAGAAAAGAATGTTGAACGGGTGCTTGCCAAAAAAATTTCCCATGGAACAGAAGTTGCAATACTGAATCTGTATGTTGCTCCCCATGCAGCATTCTCCAACATAGTAAATGTTATTTCTAATGCATTGCACCATTTCCATCTGAACGGATCCATTGTACTTGTAGGAGACTTAAATATTGACATGCTACAAAATACTGGCAGAACAAAAGAATTGCAAAACTACATGTACAAATACAGTCTGCGGTTTCTTCTAAACAACATAGCCCATCTGCAAAACGCACTTATTGACCATGTCTGTTCCAATGTGCCCATTTCTCAATACAGTATGTTTGTCTTAGACACATATTGGTTTGATCACAATACAATTGGTATTGCACTTGAATTATGACATATACATCAAACTTATTACAAACTCATATTTCTATGTTTCAAAGCATATATGTATCCCTGATTCTACACATAGTGTTATGGTGAGCATACAGACGGTCTTCTACTCTAATTATAAAAAATACATTGTGCAAAAAAATAAAAAAATAAGGTACATCCTCAAAAAAACTATTTGTGACTCTATTCATCTTATTCAATTTTCTTTTTTTGTATATATGTACATAGTAGTTGTCTTTTTCTTAACATCTGAGCTTATGTTCATATCCCTTTTGTTTTGTAATTTTGTTGATAGAAACAAAAAGGAAAACTAGAATGCGCAAAGAACTCCTACCTAGAGATGTACACGAATCAATGCAAAGGTGCATTCTTTTTCTGCCTATGTTCCGTAGTAAACAGTTTTTCCTTTACTTTCTCTGAATTTGTCAAACTTGTTTGCAGGTATGTTTTATTTTTATTTTTATTTTCTTGCGCCGAGAAGCCACTACGTTGCACATCCTCTATCCAGCAGAACTGTAATGTTGAGACAGCCAGCCCGCAAGTCCATTTGTCAATATGTATATCGCCCAACTATAATTTATATTTGCAGGACACGAAACATTAGAGGCACAGTGTGCAGCTCGCAAGTGAGCGATCCAAATAAGTGGCTAAGTATGGAATAAGGGACCTATGCATCATAAGAAATTTGTAGGGCACCAAACAATAGAGACCCGTTTCTAACTCCGCCAACCCGACAATGTGCGATGCACAAATTGTACATGCTCTATAAATTCTCAGCCACCCAGCAAGTCCGCTTGTCAATTTGTATATCGTGGAACTGTATGTGCTATTTGTAAAACATGGAACAATAGAGGAGACTTGGTGTTGCACATGAATTATGAAATGTGCAGTGGGATTCAGACGGAGCCCTTTGCTTTTCTTAGGCAATTTTGAACCCGCCAACCCGAGAACCCAATTTCTATATGGCAGAAATCGACCCAATGTACAGGCCGCAAATATGTATTGCTCGTTTGTGGGAGCCCACCAGCCCTGGAGTAGAATGTTGAGCTGGTCACCTTGCAAATCCACTTCTCAATTTATTAGCATAAGATATTTGCAAGGCACCAAACAATAGAGCATCATTTTTTACCCCGCCAGCCCGAGAACCCACGATCCAGAAACTGTAGATGGTCTATCAAATCTCGGTCAGCCCGCAAGTTCGCTTCTCAATTTGTATATCAAGAAACTTTGTGTGCTACTTGTAGAACACCGAACAATAGAGGCCTTCTTTTGAACCCGCCCACCCGAGAACCCGCGATCCCGAACCATGCACTTTCAGACTTGGTCATTCCTTCCTTGCTTTCTCTTCCCCGTGATCGTTACCTTCACACATGTGCATGATAAACAATTTTGTTTATATATGTGTGTGTGTGTGTGTGTGTGTGTGTGTGTTTCTTCTTTCTAAATATTTAATGCTAATAGGTCATCGTGCAGCTACCATCTAAGATGTCATTGATGCATGCAAGGCTCGAGAAGTTTTACCATTAATGCAATTTTTGCGAAGCATTTTCTTCTCCCTTTCCAGTTTTAATTTCAAATGCCATGGAATGTCATTCACATGCCTCCAGCTTGCTTCCTTCACGAAACATCCAATCGCTTCCCAGTGTTAATTTCAAATACCATGCAATGTCATTCGCACGCCGCCATCTTGGTTCATTCATGAAACCTCCTATCCTTAAATGTTGTTGGTCGTAACCCTACCTTCGCACTTCTAAGTTTGCAATAACTAACCTTTACTTCTAAAAAGTCACCATACATCACGCATAGATATTTTCATTAATGAGGATATTTTCCATTCGCAGGCATTGAAGCAATGTTTGTGGGGGGTTATATTGTCCCCTCCATTTCTTCATTTCAAATAGCGTCTAGAGCCAACCAACCTTTTGATAAACTACTGCCAGCGGCTCCACAGCAGTTTTGTAGAGATACAGTGAACATCTTCCTCAATATATTCTCGTGCAGAAGAACAGAAAAAGAATTGTAGGGGAGGCGGAGCAGCCCGAAATTTACCGTCAAAACATGGATCTTGACGCCGATCTGGAAAGCATATTATGCAACATTGATCAGCCCGCACACGCAATTCAGCATGCCTGCTCAATGGACATGGTTGGTACCGAAATTTTTTACGAAGATGAATCCTTCATATTCCAGAGCATTGTTTTTTAAACCGAATCAAAAAAATTAATCATTGAAAAAAGAGATGTAAAAAATAAGAAAAGAAAACATCGTTCAGAACTTGACCTTGCCAATATGCATGCATCCAAAATCTTTGAACTTCACAGGGCAATCGGAGATGCTCTTCATGATTCCATTGGAGTCATTGAAGTCGAAAATGCTAGACTAAAGAACCGGATTAAGGAATTAGAGGAAGCTTTGTTTCATATGCCATTGCTTGGCAGTTCCTTGGAAATAGCCATGCCTGCGACTACGTGCACCCCTACAACAAATCTAAAAGGGTCCTCTAGCTTCTTCGCATCCTGTAAATGATATGTCGAGAAAAATATCAACAAAAAAATAGAACTGATTGCCAAGGCCTGGGAAACATCACAGAATATGGATTCCCTAGGGAGCAGGGTAGATAGCTTGTTCCTACTTCTGCAGACGGATTTAAAGAATGAAGAAACTTTCTATGTGCACTCAGTCATCCCTTTCGCCTTTCATGTCAACAACATGCCAGAGATGAGAAGAAGACACCATGATCTCCCATCCAAAAAAAGGCTCACTCAATTAGAAGCATGTTGGAAACATAAAGTGAAGAACTTGTACCTAATTGTGCAATTGTGTGAGCAAGCAATATCAAAGAAAGAAACATTATTCACAAATCTCACCAAAATATACTTAGCAAGAAAGACAAACGGCTTCCAGGACCCCAGCTTAATCCTCAACTCGTTGATGTTAACCAAGCAATATTTTGATCAACAAGTTGATAATTTGAAGGCCTTGTCTTTAGAAATATTTTGCAGAATTGTTGAATATGATGAAAAAGAGGTGGACAACTGGCTAGTCAGGTATTCGCTACAGAATGGAGACATTCATGAAGGTTTGTGTAAACTTTCAATTGATCTAAGCGAATTAGAAAATGAATTTTTCAACATTCGAATCCGCAATGACATCAACGTCGCCCCCTTAAGAAGCTATATTGAAGAGAACTTGAAGTGGATCAGTCACAAAATCCAACAGGCAAATGCATAAATCCTTTCTGTATCAATCAAGTTATTGAAGCAGGTTGCCCACAGAAACCAACAGGGAAAGGCATGACCAACCAAACACAAAAATTACTTATATGTACCATCCCTGTAAGTGTATAGTGATAGTCCTTTCTTTATTAATCCAATTATTCATTTTCTGAGTAGAAATCTATAGACAAAAACTGATCTTCGCATTTCTACTTTTCAGGTATTACATTCTAGTGTGTCCAACTTCTTTCCACGCTCCTATTTCTTGTACATATTTCTGTTATGGTCCGCGGGAGCCCCAATCCCAGTCTATATGACAAACGCATTTACATTTCCAGGGATATGTAACAAACTATTATTGTTTTCATATATTCCAAATAAAACTATTCTTTTGTCTCCTTATATATTTATGTCTTCCTGGATTTTTTATCTTCAGCTATGTTGAATGTGAAGTCATTCTGTTTATTTTATCTCTATTCTCTTTTTTTCTTTTTCAAAATAAAGTATGACATAAATCACTCACTCAAATTCGACATATCATATTTCACACATATATATGTTTCTTTAAATTTCCAGGAATATGTAACACGTTTCATTTTTTTCCAATTTTCAGCCTGCCAACTCGACAACCCGCACTCCAAAAACTGCCTAAGTATGTAATCTAGGCTCTGTCACACTATATAGAATGAGGGCTCCGTACATGCTCTATAAAAGCACATATTTCGTATGTATAAAAGTAAATATCTACTTTAAAAAATTATGTTTTTGCTATGTACAATTTATGCTCTCCAAGAACCTATAGTTTGATACATTCCAATTTCTTGTATCCACGAGCCCTTGTTTTAAAGAAAACTAATTTGGGAATGTTATTTATTTGGTCCTCCTATCCACCACCCTGTGTAACAAACATTGGTACTATATTTTTTGTACATTTGCCTGTGTAAAGAAAAGTAATTCCCGACTGTTAAATTATTGGGACACGAGCCCCTTGAAATTCAAATAGTCTGCAGGTCCCATTATCAATTTGTACATCATGGAACTCTCGGTGCTATTTGAAGGTCATGGAACAACAGAAACCCACTTTTCAAGTCCCCAGCCCGAGAACCCGCGATCCAAAAACTGGCTAAGTATGGAATGAGGGTTTCGTCTATGCTCTAATTCGGGGAGGCTAGTTTTCCTCTTGCTTTTATTTGTTATTGGATTTTTCATTTTTAGAATGGACTATGACATAAATCACTTACTCAAATTTCAGATATTAGATTTCACTTATATATATACATACATATGTGTGTGTGTGTGTGTGTGTGTGTGTGTGTGTGTGTGTTTTTAAATTTTCAGCAATATGTAACACGTTTTATTATTTTTTTATATAAATGTTGTAAAATTGTGTTCACTACTTTCTTTCTACTCAAACATAAAGAGACTGTCATTTTTTGCATCTTTGCAACATGTTCTGCACAATGTTTGTCACAAAGGCCCTTAAAATTAAAATAGTCTGCAAGCCCGCTTCTTAATTTGTACACCGCGTATCTCTACCTGCTCTTTGTAGGACATGGAATGAGGGCTTTGTCGTTGTTCTATAAAATCTCATCCCCATACTTTATGAAACTACATATTTTGTATCTATAAAAGTAAATGTCTACTTTAAAAAATTATGTATTTGCTATCTATAGTTTATGGTCTGCAGGAACCTATAATTTCATAAATTTCACTTTCTTGTGTCGAGGAGCCCCTGTTTTAAAGAAAACTAATTTGGGAATGCTATTTATTTCGTTCTTCTGCCCACCACCCTATGTAGCAAACACTGGTACTATACCTTTTGCCCTCTTTTCCACCAGCGTATGTAAAACCTATGTAAAGAAAACTAATCTGCGAATGCTGAATTTTTGGGATACAAGCTCCTTAAAATTCAAATACTCTGCAAGTCCAATTTTCAATTTGTATATCGTGGAACTGCTGGTGCTATTTGTGGGACACAGAAGAACAGAAGCGTGTTTTTCAGGTCCCCAGCCCGAGAACCCGCAATCCAAAAAATGCCTAAGTCGAGAAGCCACTTTTTAAAAAAAAACTAATTCAGGAATCATATTTGTTTCATACTTTTCTCCACCAGCCTATGTAACAGATGTCAGTACTATTTATTTATTTTTTATTCCATCAGCATATGTAAAAAGGAAAACTAATTCGGGAGAGCTAAACTTGTTTGACACAAGCGCCTTCAATTTCAAATAGTTCACAAGTTCATTTGTCAATTTGTATATCGTGGAACTCTACAGACTATTTGTAGGCCACAGAACAACAGAAGCCCAATTTTCATCCCGCCAAACCGAGAACCTGTCATTCAAAAATTCTTGTCCTCAAAGCAGCATGTCAATTTGTATATCGTGAAACTCTTGTGGTATTTGTAGGCCACGGAACAACAGAAGCCCAATTTTTAGCCCGCAATCCCGACAATCCGAAATGAAGCTTCCGTGCATGCTCTATATATATACTTCATCAAATTACATATTTGATTTTTGTAGGCCACGGAACAACAGAAGGCCAATTTTTAGCCCCCTAGCCCGAGAACCCGCAATCAAAAATTTCAAATAGTCCGCAAGACCGCTTGTCAATTAGTATATCGTGAAACTCTCAGTGTTATTTGTAGGCCACGAAACAACATAAAACCAATTTTCAGCCCGAGAACTCGTGATCCAAAAATTCAAATAGTCCGCAAAACCGCTTCTCAATTTGTATTTCGCAGAACTCTCGGTGATATTTGTAGGCGACAGAACAACAGTAGCCCAATTTTCATCCCACCACCCCGACAACCCAGAATAAAGATCTCGTGCCTTTGTTTTAAAGAAAACTAATTCGGTGTTGGTAGTCTTTTATGCTTTTGTCCATGAAACTATGGCAGCACAATTTTCATCCTACCAGCCCGACAGCCACAATGGCCTATATATCTACTTAATCAAATTACATATTTGGTATCTAGCATTTCTTCTTTGTAACATACATATGCCCTTAAATATCAAATAGTCCCCAACTACAATTGTCAAATTGTATGTCGTGGAACTCTGGTTGTAATTTGTAGGCCATGGAACAACAAAGCCCGAATTTCAGCGCACCAGCCTGTTACTACTATTTCTGTGTATTTTTTCCACGGCTGTATGCAAATCATATCTAAACAACAGTCTTTCCCACGTGTTTGTACTCCTTCGCATTTATTCCCTTTCCCGTGGATGGGTTGCTAGTACAGCACACGCGTCTAGCAGAGAAGCCAAGAGCGATACTCCGTGGCGTCGGCGATGTGATGACCACGTGCCACTCACTCCCAACTGCCTAATCAATTCAAGTTCAACTCGATCGAGGCATGGCGCCATTACTCTCAGTGCACCCTGCTCTGCCTTCGCATCCTTTCGACGAACCAGCACCCTCACTACACCTTTACTCTGCGCATGCGGCCATTTATGGAACCTCACCAGCTGCCCGACCTATTTCAATTTCTCCAGTGGGTCCAGATGGCTCATTCTTTCCTGATTTTTCTTCTCAGAGCTCGGCTTCCTGCCCAGCCTTTCCGTACTCTGCATTTTTCTTGCCCTGCTCTGTTCCTTCCACGTTTTCACTCTCCCACTGTCCCGGAGATACCCCATCTACGAAGGAAGTCTAAAGGCCGACCAGCCTGCCATCCAAACCGACCTCGCCTGGTCCTATGTCCCCCACCTGCTCCCTCCCTGTTATCCTCCTCCTCTTCGGACACCTCATCCTCCTCCCTGGCGTAGTCGACTCAAATTCCCGCATCTCTCCTGCCCCTTCCTACGTCCCTTGCCAACAGAATGGATTTGGACTGCTCAGGGGCCTCACTGAACAACAACCCAAGACCTTTAGCCAATTTTGCATATGTTTCACACCGAGGCCCTTTAGCCCCTCCCAACTCTCCAGCCACCCAGTCGCTTCAGGACCAGCTTCACGACACCCAATTTCAGATGGATGGTCTGGAAGCCAGTCAAAATTCACAACGGCAACCCCAATATCGAGTGGGTTCCAATGCTGGCCCAGAATGCGAGTGGAAAACGGGCCTTGCACTGGTGCAGAGCCTAGTATTCAACCGGTGTGAGGACATGGATGACCTTCGGTTCCGCCCACAGAGCCTAGACGTAAAATCCTCTCGACTCCTGCAGTTGTTCATCGCGTTACAAGGTTCTCATCTCCTCGCACCAGAGGTAGCCCAATCAGCAACAGCCCAAGCAGCAGCAACCTCAACACAAGTGTTGCCACTGGAAAATTTAGGCCACGCAAATGCAAACTGCAAGGACCAAAGGCTTCCATCACTCCCGGAGGACATCCAGAAGGAAGAGTACCTGCCATCAAAGACATAGAACACTATGCAACTGGACCGCACACCACTCCAAGAGGAGCCACCTCCTCCTGGGCACACGACATTTCACGCCTTTTGCATGGTCGCGTCGCCGCACTACAACCCATACCAGTGATCTCTATTGTTTTTGTCTATTGTTTTTTCATGTGCATGCCGACCTTTCATGCATTTGTCCATGGTTATTATAATTAGGCTATCTACACTTTCCACAGTTCTAGCGCCCACCCTTACGGGCCAAAATTTTGAACTCTTTTTGTATCAGTGACAATCTACACTTAATTTATGAAGCGGTTTGCCTAGCTGAGTTGGTTTTCCCTTAGGGAAGCTCAGTATTTACAGCTTGAAACCATGGAAATTCTCTTTACTCATTCATTTTGACAGACTTTTATACAATCTTACTTATAAAAAAAAATATTGAATAAAATTTAAAAAATTGCTTATATTATTCATTAACTAAGACATGTTACAGCATTGTATAAATTAATTTAAATCTCCATTCAACGTTATAATATTCTATAAATTTCTCTCTGTCATGTATATCACAAAATTGTTCGCTGCAAAATGTATATGACGGAAGTCTTTCATGCAAAATGTATACCACGTAACACACTGAACATGAAAAGTGTGAACCCAGAACTCCGCCAACCCGCAACTGCGTAATTGTTCAGTACAAAATGTATGAAGTTTTATAGCATTATACAAATTAGTATAAATCTTCGTACAATGTTATAATCTTCTATAAATTACTGTCTCATATATATGACAAAATTGTTGGGTGCAAAATTCCTATTGTATGCTAATTTTTTGGTCTTCAACGATGTTCATGTTTTAAATGTTCATGTAATTTCCAGAAATATGTAACATAAATTATTTATTTTATAATAAGTTTGTATAGTTCGCAAGACCGCTTGTCAAATTGTATAGGGCATGGAACAACAGAGGCTCATTTTTTAAACCGACAGCCTGAGAACCCGCGATCCAAAAACTGGCTAAGTATGGAATGATCACTCCGTCCATGCTCTGTAAAACATGTGCAAAGAAAACCAATTCGACAATGCTATATCTTTTTTGTCCAATAAAAGCCTTAGTTTTAAAACAAAATAGTTCGACAATGCTAATTTTTTGGTGTTTTTCTCCACGAACCTATGTAACTGACCTTATTACTATTCTATTGTATAACTGACATTATTAATTTCTGATAAATTTTTATAGTCCGCCACTCTGCTTGTCATTTTGTATATCGCGGAATTGTCGGTCCTATTTGTAGGCCACAGAACATATGAGGCCCAACTTTGAACCCGCCACCCCGAGAACCTGCGATCCAAAAACTGGCTAAGTATGCAATGAGGGCTTCGTGCATGCTTTATAAAATCTCATCCCCATACTTTATAAAAGTACAAATTTCGTATGTATAAATCTAAATATATGCTTTATACAAGTACATATTTCGTATGTATAAAAGTACATATTTCATATGTATAAAACTATATATTTACTTTACTATGTTCTGCATGCAAACCACATCTACTTCAACTTTCTACCCACATGTCTCTACTACCTCACATTTACTCCCATCCCAACCTGACAAGGATCCCACTGCCATGCAGCACTTGTTTAATAATTGTTTATTCAGTAATGTTATAAGGGTACATTGGGAATGTGACCATTCATTCAATGCATTAAATGATGGGGAAGCTTTTTGTAGAATTATAACGATGAATGATAGCGAGAAAGCCAAAGTAGTAAGAAGGTTTATTTCTTTTCAGTTAAGGTTGTTTTTATTATTTAGATAATGGAATAGTATTGATGCTATCTTTCACCTTGATATCATAGCGTGTGTGGATGAACAAATGTGTGATGACCCTTGCACGCCATGAATAAGATTGTTGGTGTTTGTATTTGTGTTTATTCATTTAATTAAATGTATTGTAGTCGGTCTAGCGTTGGAATATACCACAGATGGAATTTGCCTCAGTTGCTTGATTATGTCCTCATAAATTATCTTGCGCCTTTAAATGAAGGTAGATTAATTGAACCATGAATAATGCATTGTTTGGAGGGTTACGTAATGATTTTACTCTAGCGCCTTGATCTTATGTTGATTGTACGATTGAATGAGTTATTAGATTCTCGTGCGCCTTGATTGGAACATGGATATATGATCGATCACGAATTAATTTAATCTTGCTCCATGAAATAAGTTGATGTATGAAGAGTCCTAGTAATTAGCTTACGCTTACGCCCTTGAATAAAGTTGAAGTTGATTGTTTTAATTAATTGATTCTCTTGCGCCATTGAATTAGTATAGATGTGTAAATGATTGAGTGGTTAGACTTCTTGCACACAATAAATTATAATGTGATGAATGATTGTTGTAGACCTTAGACATCTTGCGCAAATGAATTTTTGATGTGATGAATGATCGAGTTCCTGTGATTAGATTTCCTCGCGCATGGAATAAATGGATGATTGGTTTTGTGATTGGGATTTTGTGCCATGAATATAACTTAATTTTAGCCTTTGTGCCATGGATTATGCTGAGATAAGGTAATAAAATTATTGGCGCTTGAATATTAATGATGTATGATTAGTTATGTGATTGGATTCCCTTGCGCGATGAAATTAAAGTTGGCATTTACTCGAGCGTTATGGATTATGTGGATGCATGTTTATTGTTTACTCTTGTGCAATAAAATAAATTTGATTACATTGCGCCTTTGATTATCGTTGATGTTGTTTCATTAAAGTATTGCACGATGTGTCATTGATGTAGTTATTAATTTGTGATGTATATATCCTAACGCAACAAAAAAATATACATGATGTATGTCATTTTTGTCATCGTAGCGGCGGGGCCATTACACACTCGGAAGAAAGAAAAGTGAATTGTGTCGCTCATTAAATACTACTATCAGCATATCCATGTCTACAAAGACTTGGTTGGAACACCACAATGGTAAAGAAATAATTGGGGTGGAGGCAAATATTTGACATGGAGAAGCAGAGACACTACTTGGAAGAAATTGTCAATTGCTAGGAACAATACAATCTTGTCCAAGCCAATGTACATCCATTGATTCAAGATAAAATAATTATAATTTCTTCCAACATTAGGCATGTTGACTACAACCTCAATGATGTAAAGAAAAATATGAATGCCCTAAGGCTAAACAATGATGGTTATTTGGTCCAAGCCTTGGAGATGGTGAATTTACATAGAATATCATTTTTTTTAAATGAAGATGGACCCCTTCCTCTAAGAGACTTTGTATATTTTCTAAATTAATACATCGAAGAAAAGAAGCAGAAATTATCTCGAGTTGGAGATATAACTCAATTTGAAATGGCCAAGTTCATATAAAAACTAAACATTAGTAAATTCTTTTTGGTAGATTATGCCTATTTTGACTTTGTAAAATATATTAATGTAAATGGAATCTTCACTTTTGAAATACAATTGGAATATGACAGGATAAGGGAGTATGTGAGAAGCCAACAACAAAAGTGGCTTAAGGCATTTTTTAACTCCTTATGGGACCCATCCATTTTATATATTTGTACTCACCTAATTGAAAAGGACTTTTATTTGGCCAAGTGTAAATTAAGATGAGGAATATGTAATCAAGTTTCAAGCTCCCATCAAGTGGATATAATATAGTCATATAAGTTTTTGGTGAAAAAATGTGTACTTTGTTTGTTGTGTTCCTTTATTGATGATATGTGAGTATTTTCTTATGAATTTCCATTAAGAATTATATTTAATTTTATGTTTTTTGGATTATTGAATGTAAATTCTTGATTTGTTGGTTTGTATAAATAGGCTAAATTTTGAACTGCAAAAGAACAGAAATGTATATTTTAGTTTCTAAGTAGTTTCATTGATTCCATTACATGATATTAGTTATTTCATTCATGTACACAATTTTTTTTTTATGTATTCAAATACCCACGATAAATATTATTTTTAAAACACATAAAAAATAAATAAACAATAAACAATAAACCAACACCACAAGTTGGAGAAGTCATATCAAGGGTAGAAAATATTAATTTATCATTTTCATCTAATGCATGCCATGTGAATGTTGACTCGAGATATTTTCCCATGTTGGCACCCTTTTTTCAGATTTAGGATTTATGTGCAAAGTTGGAACTTGCATGCTTCAAGTCTTCTATGTGCATTGTAAGATGCTTTTTGAACCACATGAGTTGCTTGTGCATTGTATGCAAGGCTTCTTGCATGCCTTCCAATAAAGGAGTTTTGTAATGGCTATGCCACCTTCTAACCAACTTAAAAATGTATATATAGGGGTAGAGAGAGCAGAATGGGTTTGTCAATATGGAAGGGTTGTTCATAGGTATTAGATGTAGATTAAGGGACTAGATCATAGAATTATGATGTTGAGAATCCTATATATTATGGAATGAGTGATAAGGAGAATTATATATATATATTGTCTCACTTCTGATGAAATAGAAAGGATTATGTGTTGGATCCCCCTTTAAAATTACTAAGTAATGTATTTCATGTGCATTATCTTTTATGTATGATGAATGATTTGTGTTGGTTTAATGCATGTTCATTATTCATGTTATGGTTTCTTTATCATTTAGATATGTCTCTCTAATTCTCACTAATGTCTCAAGTGAGACCTTATCCTTC
>ML811298.1:5236-32810 GCA_009831015.1 Picea engelmannii
AAGAAGACGACTGCAAATGAGCTGATATACTTGAAATATCTGCACGACATGAGCTTATCTTGAAGCAACTTATGATTGATTTTCCATTCAACAACCATGTCTTGTTCTTGCTTAAGATCAATTACTTCATTTGAAACAATTATCGGTTTGTTGCATGCTTGCACTGCATTCATTAATTGTTC
Source organism: Picea engelmannii (assembly GCA_009831015.1). Classification (NCBI taxonomy): domain Eukaryota; kingdom Viridiplantae; phylum Streptophyta; class Pinopsida; order Pinales; family Pinaceae; genus Picea; species Picea engelmannii. Next base: position 5,419 of record ML811298.1, read on the forward strand.
CATTGTTTGAAGTGTTTTATTTGCTTTAACATGATGAGCATGCACCACATAATCATGACCTGCTTTAGTGAATTGATATTGATTCTTTGCCCTATAGAAGATTGCCTTACGATCATACAAATACGGACTACCTAAGATCATTCCACATTCTCTTAACGACACAATATCACAAGTTACTTCGTCCACATACTTAGATGAAATTGCAAATTTGATTATGCACTGCTTTGTTATGTGCATATGATGATGATTGCTTACCCATTTAAGTGTGTAAGGCTTATGATGAGTTTGTGTTTTTAATCCCAATTGTTTAACCAATTCTTCTGAGATTAGATTAGATTGAGATCCACTGTTGATTAATGTGTCTATCTTAGTGTGTCGCATGATTACTCTTATATGAAACAACTTATTTCTACAATCAATATCTTCACCATTTTTACCTGTCATACCAACCAATGAGATCTTTGACTCATCACCTGAATCGGATCCCAAGTCTGTGGGTTTTGATGTCGTTGCCACTGTTTGCGTTCCCTTCTTTTCTTTGAACCACTTTGGCCTCTTCTCGGGATGCAACTTCCAACATTTTTCCTCATCATGTCCCTCTTTCTTGCAATGCTTGCAAGAGGGATTTCCTTCCTTCTTTGTCACTGCATTCGCATTCTTGCCATTGCCATGCCTTTTCCTCTTGTCCTCTTTCCTCGAAGACAACGATTCCCCCGACACACCTGCTTTCCCTGCTTCAATATACGTAGCTTGAACAGAAAGCTCATCAAGGTTAGTGGGTCCAAACATGAAAACAGTGTTTCTAATATGTGCAAGTAAACCCCCTATATACTTCATAAGGGTTTCTTGTGTTTGCAAAGGAATGTCTAACATTAATGCCATTTTTCAAAATCCATCGGTGTATTCTTGCACTGTTTGTCCTTTTCTTAGTTTTAAAGATTGCCATTCAATTAATGATTTTTCTTTATAACCCAAAGGATAGAATTGTTTCCTAAGTGCATAAATGAAATCCTTCCATGATGGAAATACATTACCGACATTTTGTGTTCCTTTTTGCAGCTTGCTTTGCCACCAGATAAGAGTTATACCTGCAAGTCTCAAAGATGCCAACTTGATTTGTGTGGCCTCATCCTTGATCTGTTGCACACTGTAGTATACCTCCATCTGCCTGATCTAGTTATCAAGTTTTTCTGCATTTACTTCACCATCATATATGGGAAACTCAAATTTTACATCAAGTTTTAACTATGGCATTTCATGTTTATTCTTATGAACATTTTTCTTTCCACTAGATTTAGAACTTGAACTTGAAGAAGAAGAAGGAGAAGAAGGAGGTATTGATGGAGGTGAAGGAGGAATCTGAGGCTGGTCCTCTTCCTCTTCGCTTTTTCCCTTTGAAGAATCACCCAAAACTGGTCGCTTTCGTTCCAAGTAATCTTCGTACAAGACTTTCACCATCTCCGACATAGCAAGGAATGTTTTCCGGAACTCTTTCTCATCTTGAGAAATCCCTTCTTCCGATGCCATCTTCTCGCTGTGAGAAGCTATTTTTCTCAATCCAATTAATGGATTCTCTGCAACAAGCTTGCCTTCACCACACTGTAACTTTTCCCTGGTTAACATGCAAAACTCAATTCCAAACGTCAACTAGCTCTGATACCACTTGATCCATGGATCTTTTAATGACTTATGGTTGAGTTTTAATTTTGCATGCATTAATTAACCATTTGAGAAACTTAGCGAAAGAATGAGGAAAGAAGAGGAATTATGACATCCATATACATATGTGCAGATCTGAAATGAAATAAAAGACAACAAACCATAACACACAGATTGATAACGAAGTTCGGCACAACTTTGCCTACGTCTCCGGGCCTTTTCTCTGTGGGGGAGGCTTCTTTATTTATGCTCAAAAGCTCAAAAGTACATTGCTTCAATGTCAAATGGGTACAATACTGATTTGGTCATGTTCTTCCAGATCTCCAGAACCCTGCAAAGAAAATGGCATGCAAAACGGATGTTCGGAGCTCCCAGAAATGGTCCGACAACGTCTCCTCCTCAAAAGCTTCTCTGCCTCAAAATGGCTTTGGTTTGGCTTCTCCTAAGCATACCTCTGCTCTGAATGCCCCCTATGGCCTCAAACAGGCCTGGGTTATATAGCTGGGAAGTTGGTTGCTCACCTCCAACTTCCCCCAAGAATTTAGGCTCCAAAACTACCCAATAACTCCCAAAAATGGAGTAAATACATTAAAAATGGGTTAATTAACCATAAAAAACCCAAAAAGTAGTTAAAAAACCCACTTTTTAAAACTATAATAGGGCATAATCCCCCGAGCCCTGGCGCGCGCCCCTCTTGGCAAGGTCATATGGACCATATGGCCAAGCGCTAGCCCAAAGGGCTAAGCGCTGGCCCCTTTTCCATTGGCTCTCGCTCCCGGTCTTATGGCACATAAATAGAACCATGGCTTACATACAATTCCCGCGCACAACTGTCGGGCACGGTCATATAACAATGCAAACGACCACGGGTCGGGGCCAAGCCCCGGCCCGACCTCCCGCCATTTCCAAACAAATGTGAACTTAAATAAAATAATACCCACATATATGTTAAGAAACAATCGGCGACACATTGGTTAGCAGAGGTTTGTGAAGGTTTTACATAGTGGGGGAGGTCCGGGGGTCGAACCCCGCGGACTCCCATAATTTTACATACAACCAATTAGCCAATTCCGGGGTGCCACGTGGTAGCCCATGACTGGGCCACATGGCACCTTGCCATTGACCAACATCATGACACGTGTCACCTTTCGATTCGACCATGTCAACCAATAAATGATTTCCACATCACCTCTGCCATGTCACCGTACGGTCGCCACATCAACCTGCCACGTCAGATGTTGACATCATCTGTGCCACGTGTCACCCTTCTAGTGGTGACACATGTCACCTCGAGATAGGTCCAACTGTACGCCGAAACATCCAAATCTGCCTGCCACATGTCACTTCCTGGAGATGCCATGTGTCGCCTGTACGGACCTGCCACATCAGCGTATGGACATGCCATGTCAGCGTCCGTACAGATTGCACAGTCAACATTTTTTTTTTCCTGTTTGACTTATCAGACATAACGCGATATCTTCTCCATACGAAGCCCGTTTGACAAAGTAAATATACCACCGAAATCAGGAAGACGAGACGGACGCAATGGCATAGGTTTCGTTGCATTTTGATCACTTTCATTTTTGAGCATTTTTCAAGCCCTGTCAGGCTTCTGGATGATTTCGGATCAAAGAAGTATGATTTGAATTTATCCTGCATATTCGGTACTATTGCATGTCTCAGGTGAATATTCAACCAAGAAAATGTGGGACAAGTTGGGAAGCTTATAATAGTCGAAGTCTCTGGTAAATAAGTTGTTTCTTATAAAGAAATTGTATCTTCTGAGAATGAGTGATGGAACTTCAGTGACTGAGCACTTAAATGTGCGTAACACCATTTTAAGCTAGTTATCATTTATGGATACTAAAATAATTGAGGAGGATAAGTGTATAAGACTATTTTGTTCTTTACTAGACTCCTGGGATAGCTTAGTCATGGCTATAAAGAGTAATAAAACCACACTAGCACTAGAAGATGTGGTTTCTTCTCTGATGTCAAAATAAATGAGAAGAAATAACATGGAAGGTGTTATCACACTAAGTTGCCTTGGGTCTTTTAGTTTGTTTTAAATATTTTTTAAGCCTTAGATTTTAATTTTTTAATTTTCATCCTTTAAAGTTATGTTTGTTAGGTCCCCTTAGATGATTAAAGTTTTGAGTCATAGCTCTAGTTTGATCCTCAATTTGATTTTTGGTCTTAGAACCATTTTTAGCTCATGACTTTATTTTTTGGTCCCCTTCATGACTTGTCTCCAGGTCAATCCCTCCCATGACTAGACTGATGTGACATGCCTTTCTCATCACTCATGACCTCATATGCATGCCTCATTATCTTTGCTTACCTGTCCAATCATTTTTTGAGTTGGAGCACTGCCTACTCATTAGGCAGTTCCGTAGCGCCTATCCAGTTCATCATACTTCCACCTTGAGTCATGATTTCCATGAATTATGTCATGATCCTTGTTTTCAGTGCCAGGAGTTAGTTAAATATGCCTTCCATATATTGAATTTACGAGCCCTGGTAACGGTTTATAATTTTGAAAGGCTCAACATTGATGCGTTGTGCAAATTCACAAGTTCTGGTTAGGCGACAACATTGAAACCAAATATGATGCTGAGAAAGATTCAAGGGCCGAAGTTTTCTCAATCTCATTCTGAGATTTCGTTGAATATTCCAACAGGTGTCTACTCCACATGTATCTCGTGCTGCTTCCTCTGCATATTAATTTTCAAAAGAAATTTGCGCTTGGGTTTTGGTTTTCCAAGTTTGCACAGTCGTAAGGGAGTCATATTTGCATGATAGCCTTGTCTTCTCTCTTTTTTAGACCTGTATCTCCATTTCCTGTATCTAATTCTGGTTACTGTTGTTTGTCTTAAACATTGAAATCACAAGCCTTTAAATAGCCTATCATGTGCGTATGCATTGCGCTACCCAGAGGTGCTACTTAAACCCTCTCATACTCCCTTTCTTCCTTTCATCTTGGAGTTTATCTCTTTTACTCAATTGCAAAGAGCCACTTTTGGATTACCCCCTCACTGTCTACATTCTCAAAGACCTGTACAAGTCCAAAGGCATAATTCCCATAGCCAAAACTCAACTCACTAGCACCAGTCTATTTGAAAGGCCAACCTTGTACAGTTGAAACCCGATTCAAAGCCCTCCTGGTTATTACTATCCCATAGGCCTTTCAAAAATCCCTCATTCTAAAACCACTAAGACTCCTCAATCGAGAAAGACACGCAAAGGTGGCAAGGTGGTTAGGACAGAACCGGTGGACATGCATCTTTTTGAAATAGAGCCCATGGAAAGAGAGGTCTTTCAAAAAGTAGGGTGCCTCTCTTTCTGCCAGAACATGTAGAGAGACCATCCAGAGGTAGCAAGACATTTTGCATTACATTTTGATGGCAGGAAAACCAAGGTTGGGGATTTGGAATTTGAGGTAACTGAAGCCTCTATCTCATCTTCAAAAGGGATCCCCATTATAGGTGAAAAGTGGTTCAAAGCCATGGCTTTGAGTTCATCCTATGCTAAAGATATTTTTAAACCTGAATATCAAGCCAATGATTTGTCTAAAATTATGCCAAGGAGTGAATTGATTGAACAATTTGACAGAATATTGAAGATCATACAGAGATATTTTACATGTGAAGGGATATTTAACACATTGTACCAGTACCATGTAAGGTTGCTGCTACATTTTACTGGTAAGGTTGAGATGAATATTCCCTATTACTTGTTAAGAAGTATAGGTAATATGTAAGACATGATACAAGCCAAATATAAATATGTGGATTCTAGCCTCTTCCATTCTGGATTGATTAGAATGCTAGTCTTTGAGGAATTGGGTAAGAAAGAGATTTCATGGGAGCATTTTGTTTTTACTTCTCATTTCAAGTTGGATCTAGCATCAACTCCTCAATCATAGAAGACAAGTCCTTTGTAACCCACCAATGCCACTAAAGCAGGGACCAGTAGGAAGAGAAAGAGCAGAGCCTCTGCTCAAGTTTCAGAGGTCAGCAGACAGGTCACAGGAGCTGAAGAGGAAGTTTTTCTTTCTCCACAAATAGATTTTTCACCACCTCCTCTACCAGGGTTAGAAGAGGTGCCTTCTTCTACCAAATCAACATCCAAGTAAGGGAAGAATCTACTCTTTCCCTCTTCTCCTCTAGCAATCGAAATCAAGGGTAAAATACCTTTCACAAGGTCATCAATTCCTAAGGAGGTTTTCAAAGAGCAGTCTTTACCAGAAACCCGTTTTCAAAAGAAGAAGGGAAAAAGCATCAAAAATCCTGTGGAAGAGAAACAAGAAACCCTTGTACAAAAAGGGAAGGGTAAAGGTACTAAAAGACCTTTGGAGAGAAAAGATGAAACCTCTGTGAAAGACTTTGAGAAGCCTATGGAAAGAAAAGAAGAAACCCCTGTGCAGAGGAAGAAACATAAAAGCAAAGCCACCATGAAACCTGATGAGGTAGACAAGACACTTCCCATGCAGGTGGAAGAGGAGACTGAGGAAAAACCTATTGAGATTGTGCATGTTACTGCTCCTCCTGAAAATCATACCTTCAAAAGAATCATCAGGTAACTTTGGGAGCCAAGAAAAGAGCTGGCTCAATTGTAAAGGGAAGCCATGCCTGACAGAGCCAAGATGTTATAGCTTATGGATGGCTACAGTGACACCCTTGACTTGGCAAGGTTTGCAGCAAGAAGAGCCTAACCCCTTCATAGACAGCTAAAAAAATTTACAGGCAGAACAAAGGCTTTCAGTCCCAGAATAGGAAGCTAAAGGTAGAGCTGCAACACTTTCAAGATGAGATAGCCCGAAGAAATTTACAGGTATTGGTTGAAGTTTCCATTGAGAAAGAGACATCAACAGTCAAGGAAATCTCAGCCCCACTGAAAACTTCAATCATGGCTAAGAAGAAGAAGTCTATTGTGTCAATTGAAGATCCTCTTTCTACCAGAAAGAGTGTGCGGTTAAGTGTCAAAATGACAAAATAGTTGGTAAAATGTAAGCCCCATTTTTTAGGATGGTTCCTTTTTGGGAGGGTTAAATGATATGCAAATATTATCTTTGCCATCTATACAGGCTTCTAAGCATTTAACTATCATAATTTTGGTTTTTTTCTAATTGTTATCTTCCTCAGTGGTAAGATGCACTACTTATTGTATTATTAAGGCACCTAAGTAAAATGGGTTTGACTTCATGAAAGACCACCAATTTCTCTGCACATGTTCAAGATTAAAGGTGTTCTGTTTTTGGAAATGCTACCTAAACCTGCACTCAGACGTAGCATAAGTGATGCTACCTAATATTTGGCAAAGAAAAGAGTTGGCATACATGCGCAACATAGTGGCACTACCCAATTGGCGCTACCTAATATTTCATAGAGAGAACAGTCTGCACACATACACAACATAGTGGTGCTACCTAATATTTCATAGAGAGCAAAGTCTGCACACATACGCAGCACAATGGCGCTACCTAATATTTCACAGAGAGTAGAGTCTGCACACATATGAAACACAGTGGCGCTACCTCCTTTACTTGTCCAGCTATGAAATATGCTACTCAAGTTGCTACCTAAAGAAGCTACCAGCAGACACCAGGGATCTAGGAAGGTCAGGCCAACAACTTTTTGGATGGATGATGATGGAGAAAATTGTAGAAGCAGCAGTTGGCATTATGAGGACAACTAGATGCTCCTAAAAGACACATGCAAAAATAGGAGGTTTCATAGCAAGAGATAATCAAATCAGTTTGAAGCATGGTTGGATTAGTCACCAACATTTTCCTTTTTTATAGCATAGGTGGTTAGATAAGTTGTTAGATAAAATAAATGTTTACATATTTTCAAGGGAAGGAGGCCATCTCGTACGTCCAGCTGTTGCCTCCCTTTTGTTATAAATAAATAGATCAATTTCTTTAGTAGGTTCAGATGGTTGAGCAAGGCTCCTTTAGACTGTAATATTTTGATGAAGTAAATGTGATCTATCTATGTACTGGACTTAAGACTTTTTGACTAATAGAAATCGACTTCTCTTTCAGCTTTTGCTTTTGATGCTAAATGTTCATGATTTGAATGATTCACATGAATGGTTGTGGTGATGTTATGGTGGATGTTTGATCATTATATTATCATGACATTTATTTAGCTTTCTTAGTTTCTGAGTTCAAGAAGATCTTGTGTTAAGAAACTTTCTTCCTTAGGCTTTTGTAGACCTGATGTTTACAGCAGCCCCTACATCCCTCTCTTTCAAGTCTTCCCTCTATTCATATTTACTCCCAATTACTAATTGAATTTAGCGAAGACCTTGATTGCTGGTACATGCTAGCCCTGTTATTTGAGTTGGAACATTATCAGTTTGAGTCCCTTTCCATTTGACCCCATAAAAAACTCTTTCATTTACACATAAACCTGATGGGTACTGGGATTTCCTTCCATGCAATCTGAAGGTGACTACTAGTGCTAACATTCTTGATGTCGTTTCCAGGGAACGATTTGAAGAATTTTCCCTGGGATTGAACGACACAGTATACTAGTTCTAAAGGTGCATTAGAACTCAGTATCTTGAAGATTGCAACTCACACCTGGAGAATCCATTGTTTTAGATTTGGCACCTAAAGGTAGACATACGAGATCAAATCCACAACTACCTTTGGTTCCAACTAAGGCTGACCCAGAGAAAATACTCAAAAAGGGAAAAGATTCTCTGAAAATCTTTTCTGCTACTACAAGTGCTTCTCGTGAGTTGCCTGATTCCACTCTTGATACTCTAGATCTTTTATCAAGTAAGATTTCTTTACCTTTTGCTAAAGTATCTAAGTAACTTGATTTTGAAAAGTTTCATGTTGAATACTATTCCTTTGAAACTGAATTGAAAGAAGAAAAAATTGACATTTTCTCCTCCCCTGATATTGAAAAGTGTTTCAGTCTTGATAGTTTTGAAGATTTCCCTACATTAGGCTTAGCTACACCTCTTTCTGTTAAAAATTTTGCTACCAAAGAAGTGGAAATTTCATCCCCTTTTCAGACCTTACCATCTTCTTCCAAGACTCAACCCTCTGCTGTGAAAACTGAAACCCCCCCTTCATCTTTTCCTTCTTCTCCTAATCTGCACACAATAAAGTCTCCTTTTCCTTCTTGTTCACCAAGAATTCAAAATCAAATGGCAGTTGTTAACCCCCCTGCAAATATGATGGATGCCATAGTGGCTGTAAGATACGCTCCTCTAGTCTTACCTCAGCCAGTGAATGCCCTTCCTCCTGGAGATTATTTGAAATGCATGCCCAAGTTTACTGGAGAAGAAGATATAACAGCTGAGGAACATCTTGTTGCTTTCTATAACTATGCAGATAACCAAAATATTGAAAATGAGGATGTGTGAATGAGGGTTTTCATCCAAAGCCTTTTTGGCGAGGCTAGGAAGTGGTTTAGGGGTCTGGCCCCTGGATCCATTACTGGTATTGAATCATTGGATTAAGACTTCTTGAGGCATTGGGGGGAAAAAAAGGACTTTTTGTACTACATGACTGAATTCGGGTCCTTGAAAAGGAAAGAAGGAGAGTCTGTCACTGACTTTTCTAAAAGATTTAACAAAATGTATAACAAGATCCTTGACGAGATAAAACCCACTGAAACCTCTGCAAAAATCACCTATGCAGTGCATTTGATTCCGAATTATTCCTCCTTTTGAGAGAAAGAAGGTCACCTTCCTTAGTTCATATGCAACATGCTTCCTTAGAGGTAGAATCCAACATAGTGGCATCACATAAGCTTAGGGGGAAAGCTGATAGGGATAGGAGGAAAAACATAGTTGAAGATTCAACTTCTGATTCTGTTGTTGTCCATTCTCAAGTAGATGAGCTGACCAAATTAGTAAAATATCTTTCCACTGAGATTGAGAAGTTAAAATCAGAAGGGAGATAGACATACAAAAATGCTCAAAACACTGAAAATAGAGGTAACTTCAAGAGACCAAATAATGCTCCCCAAATTCTTCCCAGAGATCCCAGAAACAGAGAAAGAGATGATCAGAGGGTACAAGCTCCTTTTTAAAATAACTTGGTTGTTGATGAAGAAGAAGAGGAGGTAGAAGTTGATCCTAAAATTCATTGCTTAGGTGACACATCCCCATCCCCACACTTGACTCAATACTCTTATGAGCAATCCTTGATGAATATTCAAATTAACAAGTTAAGTAAGGGAGAGAAAACAAAAGAGAACACTAATAGATATAATCTGATATCTAAAAAGAGTGAAGAAAAAACTGATGCCCCTAATTGGCCTGCCCAAAAGGAAGATTTTGCCAAGGCTGTACCAGTGAGTAGTAAGGAGAAAGACTCTCAAAGCCCATCGGTTTTGCTCAGAAATACTTCTACTGAAACCAAAGATATCTTGAAGCCTTCCCCTTCATTCGGTTTTGATAATGAGATCTATAAAATAAAGATCCCTGTACCTTTTTTGGAATTGATAAAAAATGAGGATTTTAAAAAATATTTATCCAAAATGTTACAGCCATAATCATCTCCAAATGCCACTGACTCAAAAAATCTGCAAGATGAAAAACCAACATTGATTTTAGGTCCTTTGATAGAAGACAAAGATGAATCATCCCCACCTTTCTATACTTCACTGAATATACATGATAAAGTGCTACAAAATTTTCTTATGGATTCAGGGGCATCCCAGAATCTTATGCCAAAATCTGTTATGGATGAACTTGGGTTAGAAATCAAAAAGACTTATCATGACTTATATTCTTTTGAGTCCAGAAAAGTCAAATGTCTTGGACTCATTAAGGATATGGTGGTGACCTTATTTCAATTTCCCATGAAGAGTATACTTATGGATATCATGGTTGTTGATGTTCCCCCCAAGTTTGGCATTCTCTTGTCAAGATCCTGGATAAAAATACTTGGGGGGACTTTGCAGATGGATCTCTCTTATGATGCTATTCCTATTTTTGGGGGAGAATATAGAAGACTTTATAGGGAAGTTCAATTGGCTTACATCATTAGTGATGAAGCAAAGCCCACAAATCACCCTGTTTTTGCCTTTGATACATATCTGGGATCTAGTATTTTGCAGCTCACCGATGTTCCTGAAGCCCCTTTAGAAATTAGAAAACAGTCCATCAACTTTTCTGAGGAGCCTCTTCTAACCACTTCTGTCTGGAAGATGTTATTTGATGGAGCCTCTTACAAGGAAGGTGCTGGCGCTGGGGTGATATTTGTCTCACCAACTCAAGAAACTATATCTTTGTCATATAAACTAGAATTTGAGACTACTAATAATGTGGCAGAATATGAGGCTCTTGTCTTGGGGTTGAGGGAAGTTAAAGACATGGGGATAGAAGAACTATTAGTATTTGGGGATGCTGAATTGATAGTCCATCAGATTAAAAATGTTTATCAAACAAAGCACCCTAGGCTTAGATCTTACAAAAATGAAGTGTGGGATTTGGTGGATAGTTTTTTCTCTTATTTTAATATATAATTCATTCCTAGAGAAGAGAATACCATGGTTGATTCTTTGGCTATATCAACAAGCAACTTCATAATTCCTATACCACCAAAAATCAAGTATGATGTAGAAGTCAAATACATGCCTTCTATACCGGACAATGTAAAATATTGGAATTTGTTTGAAGATGATTTAGAACTTAAAAATTTTCTTGATACTGTTGATGAATTTTTTGCATTACACATTGATCAGGATCATGACTTAGAAATCACTCCTCATGCCGATGTTTTCCTCAATAAAATTTCTAGTCATCATATTGTGTAGCTGCCTAGCAATCATATACCAAAGGGACTGGTTCCTTTGGAAAGATTATTTGATGAGAATGATGTGCCATTGAAAGGGAAGGTATCCACTGATGATGCATATATAACTAAGTTCAATGTGGGCACTGAAAAGGATTCGAAATATGTCAAATTGTCAAGCATCCTATCAGAAGAGCAGAGGGAAGAATATACTAAGTTGTTGAAGGAATTTGTTGAGGTATTCGCTTGGACTTATGAAGATATCAGAACTTATGAAACAAGCATAATAGATCACAAGATCCCATTAAAAGAAAACACCAAACCCTTCAGGCAAAAGTTGAGGCAGATCAATCCTATGTTGCTACCTATCATGGAGAAACAAGTTAAGAAGATTTTAGATGAAAAAATTATCATTCCTTTGAGGTATCCTAAATGGGTAGCCAATTTGGTCCTAGTAAGAAAAAAGAATGGGGAAATCAAAATTTGTGTTGATTTCCGAAATCTGAACAGAAGCTCAAAGAAGGATAATTACCCTTTACCCAAGATGGAGCACATATTACAGAAGGTGACATGAGCAGCCAGGATGTCTATGGTTGATGGATTTTCCAGATGCAATCAGGTCTCTGTTTTTCCAGAAGACAGGGAGAAGACGACCTTTACCACTGCTTGGGGTACATTTATGTACGCTAAGATGCCCTTTGGTTTGATGAACGCAAGGGCAATTTTTCAGCGATCTATGGACATAACATTTATTGGAGAGAAAGATAATTTTTTTGTTATCTATTTAGATGACATAACAATGTACTCTCAGTCTGATAAAGAACGTTGTGATCACTTAAGAAAGGTTTTCTTGAAATGCAGAAAATTTGGCCTCTCCTTGAATCCAAAAATATCATTGTTTGCCATGAAAGAAGGAAAATTATTGGGGCATATTGTGTCATATGAAGGGGTAAGGATTGATTCCATCAGGGTTGAGGCTATACAAACATTGTCACTTCCTAGATCTAAAAAGGAGGTACAATCTTTTTTGGGAAAAATATTTTTTTTGAGAAGATTTGTGTCAAATTTTGCTGAGTTGGTTAAGTATATCACAACCATGCTAAGGAAAGATAGTGAAATCAAAAGGACTGCTGAGTCACATGATTATTTTGATCAAATAAAGAAATCCTTGACTGAAGCCCCAGTTCTTGTCAGCCCCGACTACTCCAAGGAATTTCTTATTTTTTCTTTTGCCTCTTTTGATACAGTAGCAACAGTCCTATTGCAGAAGAATGTTGAAGGCTTAGAGCAGCCCATTGCCTTTTTCAGCAGGGCATTGAGAGATGCTGAGTTAAAATACAACATCATGGATAAGCAAGCCTATACATTGGTTAAATCTCTTAAGTCCTTCAGAGTTTATGTCCTGCATTCAAGAGTTATTGCTTATGTCCCATCAACTGTTGTAAAAGAAATTCTTATTCAGCCTGGTATAGATGGAAAAATAAGTAAGTGGATTACTAAATTACTTGAATTTGATTTGGAAATTAAGCCTACGAAATCCGTTAAAGGTCAGGGCTTAGCCAAGCTCTTGGCTGAATCAAATTGCTCAGCATTGGGGGTAAATTTTATTCACTCATTCTAAGAAAATCAGCAGGCTGAGATAACTGATAAAGGTCCTCAAATGATCTATTCTTTGGCAAATTGTAGCTGGTACAAGGACATTATGTTTTTTCTGCAAAATTTACAGCCTCCAAGTGGTATGGAAAAGAACAAGGTGAGAGCCTTAAAACTCAAATCAATAAAGTACTACCTTGTTGATCAAATTTTGTATTGGAAGGATCCATTAGCAGTGATTTTAAGATGCCTAGACCCCCAAGAAGCCCAAAAGAATATGTATGATTTTCATGACAATTTATGTGGGGGGCATCATTATTGCAGAACCACAGCATACAAGATCCTCAGTGTTGGGTACTTATGGACCAGTTTGTTCACTGATGTTTGTGCTAAGATCAGAGCATGTGCTAAATGTAAGAAGTTCTCTGAAAATAATCATCTTAAGTCTTTTCCCTTGAAGCTTGTGGAAACTTCAAGGCCTTTCTAGCAGTGGGGCTTATATTTTATTAGGGAGATTCATCCTGCTTCCAGTGGTCAACATAGATGGATCTTGACTGGTACAGATTACTTTATGAAATGGATTGAAGATATCCCTACAAGGAATGCTTCACACAAAGTGATCATTGGTTTCCTTGAAGACATCATGGCAAGGTTTGGGTGTCCTGACAGAATCATCACTGATAATGCTGCATCTTTCAAGGTTGAACCATTGTTTCAATTCTGTGAACAGTTTGGGACCACTTTGATTCATTCTACCCCTTACTACCCTCAGGGAAATGAGCTTGAAAAACCCTCAAACAAAATCATTATAAAGATCATTAAAAAGATGTTAGAGGATAACAAAAAGGCACGGGATTCGAAAATAAAATTTTCTCTATGGGCTGACAAAGTGATGGTAAAAAGGGCCCTGGAACTTTCTCCTTTCCAGATGGTGTATGGAGTTGAGGCAATTTTTCCTTCTCAACTTGCCTTACCTATGGAAAAATTCTTCCAAGATTACCAAGGGGAGCCTGATCATATGGTCAGAAGGATTCAACAGCTGTTGAAGTGCAACAGACTCGGGAGCAGCTTGTAGACAAAGAATCTGACCATCAATTGAAGATCAAGCAGGATTTCGACAAAAGGGTGAACAAAGAGGATTTTCAATTGGGCGATCTGCTGCTCAAGTGGGATGCACCGAAGCAAGATAAAGGAAAGCATGGTAAATTTGAAGCTTTATGGATCGACCCTTTCAAAATCTCTGAGGTATTCTCTAATAACACTTTCAAGTTGCAGAATATGGAGAATGAAGAGGTTTTTGGTGGCCTAGTCAATGGGCATTTCCTGAAAAAGTAATTTGTTTGAGCCTTGAGTGGCTCTTCATGTCATTGTAAATATAATTTTCTTTTTAATTTTTGTTTCAATAACTGACCCCATAGCCCTAGGATAAGGCACTAAATCTACGCATTCTTGGCAGCTCGCAGGGGGCATGCCATCCCCTGTGGAGCCAATGTTATCACACTAAGTTGCCTTGGGTCTTTTAGTTTGTTTTAAATCTTTTTTAAGTCTTAGATTTTAATTTTTTAATTTTCATCCTTTAAAGTTATGTTTGTTAGGTCCCCTTAGATGATTAAAGTTTTGATACATAGCTCTAGTTTGATCCTCAATATAATTTTTGGTCTTAGAACCATTTTCATCTCATGACTTGATTTTTTGGTCCCCTTCATGACTTGTCTCTAGGTCGATCCCTCCCATGAATAGAATGATGTGACATACCTTTCAAATCAATCATGACCTTGTATGCATGCCTCATTATCCTTGCTTACCTGTCCAATAATGTTTTGAGTTGGAGCACTGCCCACTCATCAGGCAGTTCCGTAGTGCCTATCCAGTTCATCATACTTCCACCTTGAGTCATGATTTCCATGACTGATGTCGTCTTCCTTGTTTTTAGTTCCAGGAGTTAGTTAAATATGCCTTCCATATCTTTCATTTACGAGCACTCGTAACGGTTTATAATTTTGAAAGGCTCAACAATGATGCGCTGCACAAATTCACAACTTCTGGTCATGCGACAATATTGAAACCAAATCTGATGCTGAGAAAGATTTGAGGGCCAAAGTTTTCATAATCTCATCTTGAGATTTGGTTGAATATTCCAACAGGTGTCTACTCCACAGGTATCCTGTGTTGCCTCCTCTTCATATTAATTTTCACAAGAAATTTGTGCTCGAGTTTTGGTTTGCCAAGTTTGCATAGTCGTAAGGGACTCGTCTTTGCATGATAGCCTTGTCTTCTCTCTTTTTCAGACCTGTATCTCCATTGCATGTATATAAGTCTGGTTACTGTTGTTTGTCTTAACCATTGAAATCACAAGATTGTAAATATCTTATCCCCCGCGTATGAGTTGCGCTACCCAGAGGTGCTGCTTAAACCCTCTCATCCTCCTTTTCTTCCTTTCATCTTGGAGTTTAGCACTTTTATTCAATTGCAAAGAGCCAGTTTTGGATTACCCCCTCACTATCTACATTCTCAAATACCTGTACAAGTCCAAAGGCATAATTCCCACAACCAAAACTCAGCTCACTAGCACCAGTCTGTTTGAAAGGCCAACCTTGTACAGTTGAAACCTGATTCAAATCCCTCCTGGTTATTACTATCCCATAGGCCTTTCAAAAAGCCCTCATTCTAAAACCATGGAGACTCCTCAATCGATGAAGACATGTAAAGGTGGCAAGGTGGTTAGGACAGAACCGGTGGACATGCATCTTTTTGATACAAAGCCCATGGCAAGAGAGTTCTTTCAAAGAGTACGATGCCTCTCTTTCTACCAGAACATGCAGAGAGGCCATCCAAAGGTAGAAATACATTTTTCATTACATTTTGATGGAAGGAAAACCAAGGTTGGGGATTTGGAATTTGAGGTAACTGAAGCCTCTATCTCAGCTGCGACAGGGATCCCCATTACAGGTGAAAAGTGGTTCAAAGCCATGGCTTTGAGTTCAGCCTATGCTAAAGATCTTTTTAAACCTGAATATCAAGCCAATGATTTGTCTAAAAGTATGCCAAGGAGTGAATTGATTGAACAGTTTGATAGAATATTGAAGATCGTACAGAGATATTTTACATGTGAAGGGAGATTTAACACATTGTACCAGTACCATGTAAGTTTGTTGCTACATTTTACTGGTAAGGTTGAGATGAATATTCCCTATTACTTGTTAAGAAGTATAGGTAAGATGTCAGACATGATACAAGCTAAATATAAATATGTGGATTCTAGCCTCTTCCATTCTAGATTGATCAGAATGCTAGTCTCTGAAGAATTGGGTAAGAAAGAGATTTCATGGGAGCTTTTTGTTGTTACTTCTCATTGCAAGTTGGATCTAGCATCAACTCCTCAATCACAGAAAAAAATTCCTTTGTCACCCACCAGTGCCACTAAAGAAGGGACCAGTAGGAAGAGAAAGAGTAGAGCCTCTGTTCAAGTTTCAGAGGTCAACAAGCAGGTCACAGGAGCTGAGGAGGAAGTTTTTCCTTCTCCTTGAAGATATTTTTCACCACCTCCTCCACCAGGGTTAGAAGAGGTGCCTTCTTCTACCAAATCTACATCCAAGAAAGGGAATAAGCTACTCTTTCCCTCTTCTCCTCTAGGAGTCAAAATCAAGGGTAAAAGACCTTTCACAAGGTCATTAATTCCTAAGGAGGTTTTCAAAGAGAGGTCTTTACAAAAAACCCCTTTTCAAAAGAAGAAGGGAAAAAGCATCGAAAATCCTATGGAAGAGAAACAAGAAGCCCTTGTACAGAAAGGGAAGGGTAAAGGTACTAAAATACCTTTGGAGAGAAAATATGAAACCTCTGTGAAAGACTTTGAGAAGCCTATGGAAATAAAAGAAGAAACCCCTGTGCAGAGGAAGAAAGGTAAAAGAAAATCCACCATGAAACCTGATGAGGTGATCCGTCAGGATTTTTCGAATGACTTATGGTTGAGTTTTTATTTGCATGTGTTAATTAACCATTGAGAAACTTAACGAAAGAATGAGAAAAGAAAAGGAATTATACATCCATATACATATATGCATATCTGAAATGCAATGAAATACAACAAACCATAATACGCAGGTTGATAATGGAGTTCGACACAACTTTGCCTACGTCTCCGGGCCTTTTTTCTGTGGGGGAGGCTTCTTTATTTCTGTTTGAAATATCAATAGTACATCTTTACAATGCCGAATGGCTTCTAGACTGATCTGGTCATGTTCTCCTAGATCTTTGGAACCATGCACAAAAAACGGCACGCAAAATGGACGTCCGGAGCTCTCAGAAACGATCCGACAACATCTCCTCCTCAACGGCTTCCCTGCCTCAAACTGGCTTTGACTTGGCTTCTCCTCAGCATCTCTGCTCTAAATGCTCTCAAAAGTTGTCCCCTTGGCCTCAAAATGGCCTTGGTTAAATAGCTGGGAAGTTAGTTGTCCATCTCCAACTTCCTCCACGAATTTAGGCTTCAAAACTGCCCAATAACCCCCCAAAATGGATTAATTACATTAAAAATGGGCTAACAATAGTTAAAAACCCAAAAATTGGTTAAATAACCCACTTTATAAATATAATGGGTGCTATCCCCCTTCACCTGGGCGCGCGCTCCTTTGATAGAGTCATATGAAGGCCATATGGCCAAGCGCTGGCCCCTTTATGCGCCATAATACTACCATATAATAATTTTATGTTGTGGGTTTTAATACATGAAATAGTTTAGGCGCATTTAGTGGTTGGTCATGGGTTCAAAACCCATGGACCCCAATTTTTTTTTTTTGAAACATACCACATTGACTGATGACTGGGTGCCACGTGGCTGCCCATGACTGGGCCACGTGGCATCTCCCCATTTGCCGGATTAATGCCACTTGTCAACTATTCACTGGTCCAGTTGCCTGCCACATGTCTACCCTGTCAGCAAACCTACCCAATCACCAACAGCCAGAGAGTGCCACGTCATCTCCTGCACAGTCAGCATGTTGATGTCAGCGTTGACTTTTTGACCAGTTGACCTTTTACTTTTTACCTGTTTGGGCTTCCGATCAAAACACGATAACTTTCGCATACGGAGTCTGTTTGACAAAGTAAATATATCGCCAGAATCGGGAAGACGAGACGGATGCAATGGCATTGGTTTTGTCAGATTCTAAGCACTTTAATTTTTGAGCATTTTTCAAGCCCTGTCAGGCTTCTGAATCCGATTTCGGATCATGAGGTAGACAAGACACTTCTCATGCAGGTGGAAGAGGAGACTGAGAAAAAAAATATTGAGATTGTGCATGTTACTGCTCCTCCTAAAAATCAGAACTTCAAAAGACTCATCAGGCAACTTAGGGATGCAATAAAAGAGGTGGCTCAGTTGAAAAGGGAAGCTATGTCTGACAGAGCCAAGATGACATAGCTTATGGATGGCTACAGTGACACCCTTGACTTGGAAAGGTTTGCAGCAAGAAGAGCCCAACCCCTTCATAGACAGCTAAAGAATATTTACAGGCAGATTAGAGGCTTTCAGTCCTAGAACAAGAAGCTAAGGGCATAGCTGCAACACTTTCCAGATGATATAGCCCAAAGAAATTTGCAGGTATTGGTTGAAGCTTCCATTGATAAAGAGACATCAATAGTCAAGGAAAGATCAGCCTCACTGAAAAATCCAATCATGTCTAAGAAGAAGAAGTCTACTATGTCAATTGAAGATCCTCTTTCTACCAGAAAGAGTGTGAGGTTAAGTGTCAAAATGAAAAAATAGTTGGTAAAAGGTAAGCCGAATTTTTGAGGATGGTTCCTTTTTGGGAGGGTTAAATGATATGCAAATATTATCTTTTCCATCTATACAGGCTTCTAAGCGTTTAAGTATCAGAATTTTGGGTTTTTGCTAAGTGTTAACTTCCTTAGTGGTAAGATGTACTACCTATTGTACTGTCAAGGAACCTAAGTAAAATGGGTTTGACTTCATGAAAGACCACCAATATCTCTAAACATGTTCAAGATTGAAGGCGTTGCGTTTTTGGAAATTCTACCTAAAGCTTCACTCAGACGCAGCATAAGTGGCGCTACCTTCAGGCGCTAGCTAATATTTGGAAGAGAACAGAGTTGGCATATAGGCGCAACATAGTGGCGCTACCTAATATTTCACAAAGAGAAGAGTCTGCACACATACGCAACACAGTGGCGCTACGCAATGGCACTACCTAATATTTCACAGAGAGAAGAGTTTGCACACATACGCAGCACAATGGTGCTACCTAATATTTCATAGAGAGAAAATTCGGCACACATACACAGCACATTGGCGCTACCTGAATGCGCTACCTCATTTACTTGTCCATCTGTGAAATAGGCTACTCAAGCTACTACCTAAATAAGCTACTAGTAGACACCAGGGATCTAAGAAGGTCAGGCCAACAACTTTTTGGATGGATGATGATGGAGAAAATCGCAGAAGCAACAACTGGCATTACGAGGACAACTACATGCTCCTAAAAGACAATTGGAAAAATAGAAGGTTGCACAACAAGAGAGAATGAAATCAGTTTGAAGCATGGTTGGATTAGTCACCAACATTTTCCTGTTTTATAGCATAGGTGGTTAGATAAGTTGTTAGATCAAATAAATGTTTAGAGATTTTCAAGGGAAGGAGGCCAGCTCGTACCTCCAGCTATTGCCTCCCTTTTGTTATAAATATATAGATCAATTTCTTTAGTAGGTTCAGATGGTTGAGCAAGGCTCCCTTAGACTGCAATATTTTGATGAAGTAACTGTGATCTAGCTATGTAGTGGACTTAAGACTTTTGGACTAATAGAAATCATCTTCTCTTTCAGCTTTTTCTTCTGATGCAAAATGTTCATGCTTTGAATGATTCACATGAATGGTTGTGGTGATGTTATGGTGGATGTTTGATCATTATATTATCATTTCATTTATTTATCTTTCTTAGTTTCTGAGTTCAATAAGATCTTGTGTGAAGAAACTTTCTTCCTTAGGCTTTTGTAGACCTGATGTTTACAACAACCCCTACATTCCTCTCTTTCAAGTCTTCCCTCTATTCATATTTACTCCCAATTACTTATTGAAGTTAGCCAAGACCTTGATTTCTAGTTCATGCTAGCCTTGTTATCTGAGTTGGAACATTATCATTTTGAGTCCCTTTCCATTTGACCCCATAAACACTCTTACATTTACACATAAACCTAATGGGTATTGGGCTTACCTTCCATGCAATCTGAAGGTGAATCCTAGTGATAATAGAAGGATCGACCAAAGATGCTCTAGTGGTGAGAGTTCGACCTATTGAAAGAGATAAAGGAAAATTCTCTGGTAGAAATTGTTATGGGGAAAATCCCCTTATTCTGGGTCTAGCGACCAGGTAGAGCCTTGACACCTTAAAAGACATAAAAGATTCTATTCTACCCAAACCAAAAAATACCTTATGATAATTAAGGGAAGAAAAATAAGATCGAAATGTGTACCTGATGCAGGATCATCGCTCCACCTCAACATGTGCCAGCTATTTCATGCATGGTGCGCATTCAAGGAAGGAGAGGTGTCATCCTCTCATTTTTTCCTTGAGAATCCAAGGCAGGATCCAGGCATTAATTCAAGACAATATGGAAGAGACAAATCGTGTTTTTTCACAAGCTGGAGATAAGTTCACCATTAATAGGCTGACAACAGAATGGATCTGTGTTTGATTTGGAGCATACTTTCCATCATTTTAATTGCCTTTCGATGAGCCTTAGGGGTGGTGATTTGACACCATTTCTTAGCTTGTGAGGGAAGCTCACATAGACCCTCTTGTATAATTTTTTGTATTGTAAGCAAAGTAGAGGTTATATAGGGGTTGTTGTAAACATCATGTCTAAAAAACCAAAGAGCCGAGTCTTAGTTGTAGCTCAGACTCCACCTTTGTAAATTGGCATTCCACCATTAATAGAAAATGATAGTTTTTCCTGTTTTACATTTCTGTTCAATGGATGTTGTGTTATGAATGTCTTTTACATGTTTGTGAATTGTATATGGATGCTAGAAATCGTCTACAGGGATAGAGATACAAGTTTCTATACGCGAGTGTGTTAAATTAAGTCTGGTTCTCTAGTCTAAGTGCAAGGAGTGCACGATAGAGCTTGAAAAATCTGTAAGCCGACATAAGGAGTGTGTGTATGAACTAAGTGGAGTCAGAAGAGAAGCTGCTAGGAGGGCATGCTAGGTTTATTTACAGACTCATGGAGAAATTTCAAGGTGGTTACAACCCTTGAAAAATAAAGACTGTGTGGAGAGAGACACAACGCAGAGTTACTGAATGCTCTAGAATACTCTGGCAGGAGGGCATCAAGCTTGCATGAGCATACCCAGGAACTACATGGTTGAAGGTGTAGAAGAATCCCATAATTGTTGAACATTATGGTGAAGGAAGGCTTTGCAAGAAGTGCATCGACAAAGGAAAGAAGATGCCTTAAACCTTTCCATGAGGACGAGGGAGAAGCCGTCAAAGAACTAAGCCTGTGCAAGGAGTGCGCCTAAGGTGTTGAGAAGTCATCTTATAAGATCAAGAGGAAGGGTGAGAAACTTCCAAGAGGGAAAGAGAAGCTCACAGAGGAACTTGGAAGCTTGGAGGTTCTCAAGTCGAGCAAAGTCAAAGAAGGAAGTCTATGCAAAAATTTGCAAGGAGTGTAGAAGGAGTTTCGAGAACTGTCTAAGTCTCGAAAGATAAATTATTCTAAGTGTGCAAAGGATTCAAGGACTTGCTAGATTCTAGAAGATGGAGAAGCCACTCATCATCAAGGAGGAGATAGGTGGAATAATATTGAGAGGTTCGGGAGAAGGAACTTTGGAAGGTTTACGGGGGAAAACAAGGATCTTCGCGAAGTAGCGAAGAGAAATCTCAATACAGGCCATTAGATCTAGAGGGACGTGTGGTAGAGGATCAACGTAGCATTGATTCATAAGTCAAAAAAGTAGAATCGAGAAGAGACATGGAATGCGAATTCTGAAATCATGATTTGGTCACAGCCGTTGATCGCGAGAAGAACGAGGACCATAGATCTGGTCCCGAAGCATTTACTGATTCAGAAATCGGGGAAGGAGGAGGAAACCGCTCGTGAAATACCTAAAGTGCGGGATCATGAAGAGAGTTGTCCCACAGTTATAGTTTGAGGTCACATAAAGGGAGGATCCTAGCATCAAGAGATAATATCATTGGTGCCAGAGTCAAAAAGCGCTAAGAGAGTGTCCGTAGGTACCATATCCCGGGTACCAAGGAAGTAGAAAGGGCCTGTATCAAGTCAAATTGGTTCCGTCAGGAGCCTAGTGAACCATTCAGTTCGATGACTTGAACAATCCTAGACCAAGAGGTCGAGCCATCCATTTGGAGAAGGGGGGAGGTTGGCATCACATGGTATCAAAGCTTAATTTTGTCTGTCCCAACAGAAGGAGAATGCCCAATTGAGTTATTTACTCAATGGGAATTGGAGTTGAAGGCACTGGAGGATTGGTTTGGAAATCCAGAACTAGGAGGTGGCTTCCAAGTAATAGCCATGTCAGAGGATATACACTAGCACGAGTCACAGCTGGAGGAAGCTCGAATGGGAACATCCGAAGGACTGGTAGGAGAAAAGTTGTCAGAATAAGTGGTAGCTGAGCAGTAGTTTAGTGATGAGGATCCTGCAGGGGTGAAGATTGAAGTAGAGTGGCAATATAAGGCTACAAGGAAACAAGATGTATTGGGAGGTCAGTGTGATTTTCCCATCGACAGGGAGCGAGTGCAGCTATCTAGTCTTCCATAGAAGAACAAACCGACCGAGAAGCTGGAAAAGGTGATCAAGGAGATAAGAAAGATGATGTCAATATCAACGACAGAATCAGTCAGCACGAGGACACTGGATTAAAGGAAACATGCACGAGCAATAGAGATGATGCAGAAGCAGTGGAGCAAAGGAGCTGAGAGACAACTCCAAGAGAAAGTTTGGGATCCAGGTGGATTTCAGCCATGTTGGAGAGCTCATGAGAAGGAGCTCATGATTTTTTCCACTGTGGATTATGATGCAGGAGCATCGCTCCACTTCAGGACGTTCAAACTATTTCACGCATGGTGCGTATTCAATGAACGAGAGGCGTCGTCCTCTCATTTTTTCCTCGAGAATCCAAGGTGAGATCGAGGCATTAATTCAAGACAAGCTGAAAGAGCCAAATCATGATTTCACACAAGATGGAGATAAGGTCGCCATGAATAGGCTGACGACAGAATGGATCTGCGTTCGATTTGGAGTAGAATTTCCATCATTGTAATTTGGCCTTTCAATGAGCCTTAGGGGTGGTGATTTGACACCATTTGTTAGCTTGTGAGGGAAGTTCACAGAGCCCCTCTTGTATAAATATTTTTGTTGTAATAAAAGTAGAGGTTAGGTGGAGAACTGTTAGACAATTTTAGATAGGTTAGAGGAGAAAACTAGAGAGCCGAGACTCAGTTGTAGCTCAGACTCCACCTTTGTAAATTGGCATTCCACCATTAATAGAAAATGATAGTTTTTACTGTTTTACATTTTTGTTCAATGGATGTTGTGTTATGAATGTATTGTGCAAGTTTGTGAATTGTAGATGGATGTTAGAAATCGTCTGTAGGGATAGAGATACAAGTTTTTATCCGCGAGTGTGTTAAATTAAGTCTGGTTCTCTAGACTAAGTGAAAAGAGTGCGGGATAGAGCTGAAAAAATCTGTAAGATGATGCAAGGAGTGCATGTATGAACTCAGTGGAGTTAGAAGAGAAGCTGCCAGGAGGGCACGCCAAGTTTATTTACAGACTCATGGAGAAATTTCAAGGCGGTTACATCCATTGAAAATAAATACTGTGTGGAAAGATACACGACACAAAGTTACTGAATGCTCTAGAATACTCTGCCAGGAGGGCATCGAGCTTGCGTGAGCATACCCAGGAACTACACGGTTGAAGGTGTAGAAGAATCCCATAATTGTTGAACATTCTGGTGAAGGAAGCCATTGAAAGAAGTGCATCGACAAAAGAAAGGAGATGCCTTAAAACTTTCCATAAGGTCGAGGGAGAAGTCATCGAAGAACTAAGCCAGCACAAGGAGTGCACCTAAGGTGTTGAGAAATCATCTTATAATCTCAGGAGTAAGGGTGAGAAACTTCTAGGAGGGCAAGAGAAGCTTGTAGAGGAAATTGGAACCTTGGAGGTTCTCAAGCCGAGCAAAGTCATAGAAGGAAGTCTGTGCAGAACTTTGCAAGGAGTGGAGAAGGACTTTTGAGGACTGTCTAAGTCTCGAAAGACAAATTGTGCTAAGTGAAAAAAGGAGTTGAGGACTTGATAGAGTCCAGAAGATGGAGAAGCCACTCATCGTCAAGGAGGAGACAGGTGGCAGAGGATCGAGAGGTTCGAGAGAAGGAACTTTGGAAGGTTTGCGGGGAAAAACAAGGATCTTTGCGAAGTCGCAAAGAGCGATCTCAATATAGGCCCTTGGATATGAAGGGACGCATGGAAGAGGATCGACGCAATGTTGATTCGTAAGTCAGAAAAGGAGAATTGAGAAGAGACAGGGCTCGCGAAGTCAGAAATCATGATTCAATCACAACTGTTGATCACGGGAAGAATGAGGACCATAGATCTAGTCCCTAAGCATTGACCGATTTGAAAATCAGGGAAGGATAAGGAAACCACTCGCGAAAGTCTCGAAGTGTGGGATCATGAAGAGATTTGGCCCACATTCATAGTCCGAGCTCACATCAAGGGAGGATCCTAGGATCGAGAGCTAAGGTCATCGATGCCAGAGTCGAAAAGCGCTAAGAGAGGGTTTGCAGGTACCATATCACGGATACCAAGGAAGTATAAAGGGCCTGTGTGAAGTCAAATCGGTTCCTTCAGGAGCTGAATGAAACATTCAGTTTGACGACTTGAACAATCCTAGAACGGTAGGTTGAGCTATCGCTTTGGATAAGGGGGGAGGTTGGCGTCATGGAAGTCTGTGCAGAACTCTGCAAGGAGTGCAGAAGGAGTTTCAAGAACTTTCTAAGTCTCGGAAGATAAATTGTGCTAAGTGTGCAAAGGAGTCAAGGACTCACTGGAGTCTAGAAGACGGAGAAGCCACTCATTGTCAAGGAGGAGATAGGTGGCAGAATATCGAGAGGTTTAGGAGAAGGAACTTCAGAATGTTTGTGGGGGAAAACAAGGATCTTCACAAAGTCGCGAAGAGTGATCTCAATCCAGGTCGTTGGATTTGGAGGGATGCATCGCAGAGGATCAGCACAACGCTAATTCATAAGTCAAAAAAGTAGAATCGATAAGAGACAGGGCTCGCAAAGTCCAAACGCACGATTCAATCACAATCTTTGATCGCGGGAAGAGCGAGGACCATAGATACGGTCCCAAAGCATTTACCTATTCGAAAATTGGGGAAGGAGGAGGAAACCTCTCGCGAAAATCCCGAAGTGCGGGATCATGAAAAGAGTTGTCCCACTTTCATAGTCTGATGTCACATCAAAGGATGAGCCTAGCATCGAGAGCTAAGTTCATTGGTTCCAGAGTCTAAAAGCACTAAGAGAGGGTCTGTAGGTACCATATCGCGGGTACCAAGGAAGTAGAAAGGGCCTATGTCAAGTCAAATCGATTATGTTAGGATTCTGACGAACCATTCAGTTCGACAACTTGAACGATCCTATACTGGTAGGTAGAGCCATCCCTTTTGAGAAGGGGGGAGGTTGGCATCAATGCCTTAAGTCCTTATAGCTATTGTTGATCCCTTCCAATCACTATTCGTTACAATATTGTAGGCCTCCTCCCAAAGCTGGCCTGAAACAATGTTATAGAACAAACTATAGAAACATATGCATAACTATCAAGATCATCTAAAGGGTCAGTTATTAAAGAAAACATTCATAAACACAAACACATAGACATAAATATCTAGAAAAATAAATTCTCTTTTATTAATAACAAAATTGGAAGTTACAACTTGAATTTTGTTGGTGCCGCTCCACGAACCTCGCCTGGGTTCCTCTACTTTGTCTCTGAGTGAAATATTACTGATATAATATCCTCGCCACCAACCTGCCAATACAAGGGAAAAGGATGGATGGTGTAAGGAGGAAGGATGGAAGGGAATGTTGAGGATGAAACTCAGAGCAGAATGAAAAAGGCTTGGAATACAAGGGAGAAAAATTGGTGGAGTTTCGTTACCTCTTGTTTTATATACCCAAATGACACCCCTAGGGCCCTTTTTATATGATAAAATGGTGGTTAATTTGTTGTCATAATGGATATAGGAGGTAAAATGGTTTCAAAACATAAGATAGCCCATAAACTCCACTGGAAAGCAAAGGTTTTATATTTTTTTGCAACTTTTTATAGTGTAAGCGTTCTTTCAATTATGCAACTAGCATGTGTATGCACTCTGCATATGCATTAGGGCACATATGCCATAATTTTTTTTTTTTTTTAGAATAACTATAGAAAAATAGGTTGGGAGATGTGTGAATGAGTAGGTCAACATTAGAAATGCATAGTAGTGGCATTTTGAGTTATAACAGATACCTCCTAATGTGTGAGGTTAGAAGAGAAACTAATGGTCAAAATACATTAAAACATATTTAATAAAGTGGGAAAGCACTTGAGTCGAGTAAAACCAAGTGAGTATTAGTGAGTGTGTCATATGCAATAAGATAATAATAATCACCGAGGCAATCATTCCAATTCTCGGGACACGCTAAGCATGGATTCCAATCAAGTACACTGCAGATCAATGTCATATATATAGTAATCATGGCTACTTGACCAATGTGTATGCTAATAAAAGGTGTAGTCGTGAATAATACACAACAGATATACATCTCAAATGCATATGAATCTTCAGGAGGTGTTAATGCCTATGGCTGGAGATGATATCTTCATAACTATAGAAATAGATTCAAGATCTTCAAAACTAAGGTAGGACTATAATAGGAGCATAAGAATCACTACTCTGAGGTCTTCGACACGTCATCTTGGAAAGACTAAAGTACCTTTATTATCAGGCACCGAACTTCATTGATTCTAAATGTGAACTTGAAAGGACTCTCAGGATGGTTGACTCATGAAGCTCAAGAGACTTATCGCAGAATGGATGACTCCGGTTGCAAGAATTCCCCTTGGAAAAGAGAACGATAGATGAAATGTTAAGAACCAAATATCAATATAGCATAGAAAAACCTCAGAAAAAGTACTCAACACCTTGAAAAAGAGATAATTTCAGATAATAAGCCTCTTCGAGGGGGCAACCTCCTTTTACCCCACTTAAAAGTTCAAGTACAAGATGATTCAAAATGAAAATGTCTCCTTGGTATATATAGGAGACTAGGAGGTATAATTACAA
>ML811298.1:33407-74561 GCA_009831015.1 Picea engelmannii
TGTTTATCAGAGACAAAGCAACAAAGGTAGCCTTCCAGACATTTGTTCACTATCTCGGTTTGTCCATCAGATTGAGGATGATAGGATGAGCTATGAGCCAATTGAGTACCCAAACAAGAAAATAATTCTGTCCAAAAATGTCCGGCAAAGATGGGATCTCTATCACTTACAATAATCTTTGGGCTGTCGTGTAGCTTTTGAACTGTCTCCATGAATGCGGAGGCAACTGTACTAGATTTGAAGGGATGAGAGAGTGCACAAAAGTGTGCGCACTTGGTCAGTCTATCAACAATCACCATGATTGCACTCTTTCCTTCAGACTTTGGTAAACCTGTGATGAAATCCATGGAAACCTCCTCCCAACGCTAACTTGGGATGGATAATGGTTGTAAAAGACTTGGGGTCTTAATTGTTTCCACCTTATTTTGTTGGGAAACCAAACATTCTGTCACAAACCTTTGAACATCAGTTTTAAGGCCATCCCAAAAAAAATCCTTCTTGACTCTATGGTAGGTTTTCAAAAATCCCGAGTGCCCTCCCGCTTCATTCGATTCCTTGCAACTGTTAAGTTTTCTTTGAGTAACTGAATGATTTTCTGACTTTCGTCTAAATGTTCTTTTACTGACACAACTTTTATGTGGCTAGTGGCCAACTCCTTCTAATATGGAGGTTCATAACCATAAATATCTTGGAATGGTATCATTTTAGTTGATGTGTGATAAGTGGAATTATACCACCACTCAACAAGGTGAAAGCATTGAAACCATTTATTTTGTTTGTTAGAGATAAAACAACGAAGATAGGTTTCTAAACTAATGCAGCCCCCCTTCTCTCTTGGGGTTCTGTGACCTCGCGTTCAAGGATATTCAAACACCTTGAGACAAATTATCTCCTCAAGCCTCCAATAGACGCTGAACAAATAACACACAGGTCCCTTTGATGTTACCTAGAGGTTCAACTACCCACGACCCTTCTCTTGGATTCTTATGGCAACACCAAATTGAAAATACTAGCTCCTGTGATAGACTCATTCTTCAATGTGACCATGGCTATGACCACGGTCCAGATCCTTTTGTAACTTCGGCTTCAGACATTTTACAACCTCTGCCCTCATTTCCTTTCAAAATAATTTCTACCAAAATATGTAGATCTCTGTCACGAGTCCTCCTGCATCCAACGGTCCAACTATTTTGGCCTTCGCGACGATTGTGATAGCCCTACGCAAACTCCGAAACTCCACCACCTGAACTCTCCAATCTTCATGCACATACTCTCCTCATAGAAAATGGTTAGGATCACTTCGTGACTTCATGACTTCGGCGACCTCGTTTCTTAAACACTCCTACACCTCTGAACCATGAAGTGTCGGCAAGATTCTATGGCTAACCTCTGTGCAGTTATCCCAGATTTGACGATCTAGAACTATTTTTCTCCCAGATGGATGAATCTTCCTCACTTAATTTAGAGAATCTTCAAGGGCTCCTCCTTATTGAAGGATTCTCACCACTATCTCTTCTGAGCTTTTCATTTCTCGAAACCTCTAACTCTACAGATTGTTTCATCGACACTTGGTAGAAATTTACCCTGTGCACGCCTTGTAACGGGTTTTCCTCCACAACTTAGCTTCTTGTGGATGAATGCGCACACCTTGCGACGATTCTTCACACTCTCCTACAAATGAACTTATGCCACTCCTCCTACTCTCATGAGTCAAAAGACTCTATCGCGTTCTCCTTGTGGACACTATTCACTCTTTCCATACAAAGCTCCAAGTTATCTCTCTTGGAATTGTTCCTCCTCGACACTCTGAACTTCTCAGAATGACACCTTCGATTCTTATCTAAATATCGACCTTGCACACACCTTGCAACAAAATTCCTTCCACTTAACTCTTTATGGGCGACTGTGCACTCCTTGCAACAACCCTTCCACGGATCAATTTCCCCTCCTAGAAAATATGGCTCTGAGCACAATTTCCACCTATGCACACTATCAAGCTATCCCTCTTGAATTTCTGAGTCAAAACAGACTTTGTCAATGCACACCTTGCGGACACTTATGCACTTCTTGCATATAGAAGTTTCATGTTATCTCTTCTGAGCTTCTGAGTCGAAACAAACTTTGTCAACACACACCTTGTGGACATTATTCACACCTTGCACATGATTGTAGAAGAGAAACAATTGAAACTTATCTAAATCCTCACAGTTTCATACATTCGATCATGTAAATGCATTCATAACATAAGAATAAGAAATAACATATATTTATAATTAACATAAATCCTACCATTCATTCATTCAGATAGACATAACAAAATCAAACATTTGGAACAATACTCCTCTGTTATATTCATTCAAATGATATGTGCATGAATTCATACAGTGCTCTTCAACAACTCTCAGCTATAATGGCAACAACCTCTACATTAGTGTTGAGACTCTAAATTGACATCCCCACTACCCTATTATACTCCTCATCTATACCTTTTTAGCTTACCTAAGCTTGGGTAAATGAAAAAGAACACTACCATTAGCCATTGATAAGGTCATAAGGTAAAGTATAATTAATTCATGCATTTTTGTGGTTTATTGAGCTAGGAGATTAAATGTTTCATGTACTAATGCTTCAATTTGCCATCTATAATCTTTGACCTCTAGATAAGTCCAGCCTTCTTGTACTAGCTTAGTTATCCAATACTTGTGCACCAGATTGCCACTGTCCGAACCTGGTACCAAGCGCACCTTCTATTCAGATTCGGTACTGAATCTCACCTGTCGCGATCTGGTACCAACGACCATAGAACTTTGTGATCTGGTACCACCATTTGTGCACTGTTCGGATCTGGTACCATCTACCTGTCATGATCCGGTACCAATATAGGAAGCCGACTGTACCAAGTTTAGCTCTAGATCGTGCCAAAGACAATTGTTGGATGTTTATTGAATCATAAATGTTTTATCAAGGCTATGTTAGGATAGTTTCTTATTGCTTCATCCTCATGCACTTCGTGTCATGAGGATGAAGCTTAAAATATGTAACTGAATAATTAAATTTAACAATTGACCTATTTGCAAACGATTTCACCTCCTTGTGTTTGACGACTAAGACTGTTTAAATAGTCATGGCAAGGATGGTGGAAGTAGTAGAGAGTTAGCATAATACAACATGTGAAGCAACATTATATATTGCAGAACATATTATGGGTGAAGATTAATAAAAGGACGTCATTTATCTCCATGTCTTGATCGTCTATGATTTAATATGAATTGAGTTGTTAGCATAGTTTGATTCTATGTTTTGAACTTTGATTAAGAGTAATGTGTGGGTTGAAATCAAGCTTACTATAGACTCCATTCATTGACCTATTGAAGAAGCAAGTTCCCACCGCCCAACAAAGGTCAACATCTTCGTAGATTAGTATTAGCATTTGATTTCAATAGTGTAAATGTTAGATTAGCTAAAGCTTTAATTCTTTCAGATGATAGCAGTACAGTTTAGACTAGGATTTCAATTATATGATTGATTAGAGATATTTACTCACTCTGTTTTGCATATGCTCTATTTTTATGAATTTTTTTTTTTTCATAGACATGAATGTTGGCAGAAGTAGTCAGACATATTTGAAGGAGAACTAGTGAAGTTCACAACAACACATTGTGAACCACAACATACTCAATATATTGACTATTGAACTACCCATGCTATGTCTTGATGATTGATGTGTGATTTCCCTTTCAGAAGTGTGGTTGCATAGTTAGTTCTATGGGTCAGATAACAGAGTTTATCTGTCAAAAGAACTCCATCTCATACTTGCATGTTCCATAATGGAGTAGATAGCCTCTCTGTGAAAGACAACCAAAGTGTATTTCAGTTTGCTATTTTGTTTTGTTTCCAGCATACATAATCTAGAATAGTTATATACTCATGACATTAGAATAAACTTTCTTACTGGTGTCTTATAACTCTGTTGATTACGAATCCCAGATTGATAATTAATAAGTGCATTATACTAAACATATAAGTAGCACAACATTTTGGCATCGTTGTCGAGGAGTTGCAAACGATAGGAAGTGATTTTTAGCTTAGATTGTTTGCATAAATTTTGAATGCTTTTAAAGGTTGCTTGAGGGAGAAGGATAAAACATTTAAGATGTGAGTGAAGAGCCACGTGGCCACTAGAGTGGGGTTTTCCAAAGCCAGGTTGCCTTCTTACCTTATAGATAGAATTAGGATTTCAATTTAGTTAAGAATCAAATTTCCATTTTATGCATAGATATAGAGATAACAAGGGTAGATTTGTAAAATCTAAAGATTCAAAAACAACCCCCCCCACTAATCCAACTGACACTGGTGTAGGAAAATTTCCATCGGGAGAAAATTCAAGGGGATCCAGTGAGGTTCCAAAAGGAGAACCTAAAATGGAAGAATCAACATTGGGGCAGGCAGAACGTGAATCTGCTGAACATTTAGGAGACATAGAAAATCCAGTTTCTGAACCATCTATCAGTGGAATGGAAGAAGAAGAAGGAAATGCAGCCACAGAGACTGAGACTTTTGGGTTTCCAATCTTGGATATTTCCAGAAACATCAGCATAAAAAATATCCCACTATCATCGTTACCCACTTTTAGAGGTATGTCAATTGAAGATCCAGATTTATTTTTATTCGAGTTTAACATATTATGTAGAAGCTATAACTACTCAGACGATGCCCAAAAACTTAAGATCTTTCCTGCTACAATGAAATATTCAGCCTTAAGATGGTTCATGAGCTTAGGAGAAAATACAATCCTCTCTTGGGATCAGATGAAAGACAATTTTTTACAGAAATACCAAGACTATTGTAAGGATAATGCTAAAAATGACATTTTTAAAATGCAACAAACAGAAGATGAAAGCCCTGAAGACTACTTAGAAAGGTTCTTATACAACTAACATAAATCAAAACTATTCACCACAGACCCAACTGTAGTAAGAACTTTCTTCTTGAAAGGTCTTAGAGATGACTGCATAGAATTTTTAAACTTGTTGAGTTCAGGAGATGTACACCAAAATCCTTTTGCAGAGACTGCAGATTACTGTAGAAGATACTCAAGAGGAAAAGCTAAAACAAGCAAAGGACCAAGAGATTCTTTTAGCATAAATACAAAAAAAGGCTCAGGGACTGTCACCAGAATTGAGTTAGGAAACTTATTGGAGAACTTTAAAACAAACATCTTGAGCACAATCAGTAACCAGTTAGATACTCTAAAACTGAAAAAGAAACAAGAAGAAGAGGTTGCTTTAGCAATATTTTGTCATAGATGTCGAAAGAAGCACAGTGAGAAGGAATTCCCATTAAATGTCATAGAAATATGTGGCCTGTGTACACTAGAACACCCCACATATGAGTTTCTAACTTTGCTTGAGCTACAAGCCATGTATAGGGGAGGAGGAGTCTCACAAGAACAACCATACCCTTCTAGAAGACCTTGGAGAGCCCAAAACCCCAATACATTTTATGACCCTAATGCACAATATCAACAACAACAATGGGGTCCTTCCCCAATGACCTATCCACAATGGACACCTTAGCAAGCTCAAAATCAACCTTGGAAACAAGGTTGGAGGGGACCTGTGTATGGAAATCCCTCTTACCCTACATATTCACAGTACCCTGCAAACATTTCCCAATTACTACCTGGATTCAACCCACTACAGATGGAAGCTTTACTACCACCTCCTATACAACAACAATTTACAACCCCCTTGAACCCTAACCAGCAGTAGCAACTACCTATAAATGTCAATCAACAACAAAACCAAGCTGCCCACAAACCTCCGAAACCAACAACAATCCTTGCCCATCCAATCCATAACCCCAATAATCGAACCACCCACCCAATGAAAAATACAAAAGTTCAAACCTTTCCCACCTATGAAATTCAACTACGATCGAGGAAAGTTGTAAACCAATCAAATCCTGCAGTAATAATTTAGGAAGAAAATGATAATCATTCTGAGGAAGAAAACACTCAAACCACCCCTGCAGAAGAAGAGACCTCCCCTCCTATTCCAATCACTTCTTAGTCTGTACGAGTACCCCAACAAGTTAATCTCCCACCCTCTCCAAAAGACTATTAGTGAAGAAACCTAACCCACCCTTGCACAGAGATATAGAGGATGAATTACGAAATGTATGTATAAAAATACCTATGATGCAAGCCATTAAGGATATCCCCATATATGACAAAATCATAAGGGATATTTGCATTAAGAAACCAGGAAGGAAGAGGAAGGAACCTCCCCTTGTTCAGGTGGTGGGACAATTATCTGAATTTATTTCTGAAATTCCATACAAATATAATGAGCCTGGAAACGTAGTAGTCACTGTTGAAATTAATGGTATTTCTCTACCAAACACACATTGATTTGGGTGCAGCAATTAGTGTAATGCCTTTTGAAACTATGAAAAAGCTCCAAATCAACCAGTTAAGACCAACCCAAACCATGATAGAGTTGGAAGATAATCAGTCATTAGCCCTGCAGGAAGTCTAGATGATGTCACAGTCACTCTAGCTTATTGGGAATATCCAGTAGACTTTTTAGTCATCTAGTCTAAATCATCCTCCAAACCAGGACACCCTGTGGTTCTTGGCCACCCTTGGCTGGCCACAACAGATGCCTTTATCAGCTGTTGGTCTGGTGAGATGACTATATCCAATGGCACACATAGCCAAAAACTTGTTCTCTTCCCTCCTGCCCAACCGGCACAGGAAATACCTGTTTGGTTAGAAAACCCTTATGGAGAGGAAGATTGCATCAGACCCCTGTTAACACTTGAACAAGTAAGAGGAATGCAAGAACAATCAGATGAACAAGTCTTAAGTTTATTTTTGGCTGACACAAATTGCATTGAATACCCGAGGTGTTTTGCAGAATTGTCACATATTTTCCGTTCCGAATTTCAACAAAATTAGCACCCTGATATCACTCAATTATATACTTTATCACCAGCTTCCTTAGAGAAGGAAGAAACTACTGAACTTATTGATATTAGCCAAGGAAAACCTTTGTATATCAATTCTAGTTTGGAACCAGAACAAAAGACGAAAGTAATTGAAATGCTCCAAAGACAATTTGATGCCTTTGCATGGGATTATGCAGACATGAAAGGCATTCACCCTGACACATGCACACATCATATCTACACTAATGAAAAAATCAGACCAGTTAGACAACCTTAGTGAAGGATGAATCCATCCCTTAAAGATATTGTAAAAGAGGAATTGCAAAACCTCCTTCAAGCCAATCTCATATACCCCATTTCAGATAGTCAATGGGTATCTCCACTTGTCATAGTTCCCAAGAAAAATGGTAAGTGGAGAATATGTGTAGACTTATGGGAGTTGAACAAAGCCACCCATAGGGATTATTTAACCTTACCATTTATTGATCAGGTGTTGGATACCTTTTCTGGAAAGAAGTATTTTTTGTTCTTGGATGGGTTTAGTGGCTATAACCAAATACAAATAGCACCCGAAGACCAGAAGAAGACCACGTTCACCTTCCCATGGGGTACCTATGCTTATAGTGTGCTCCCTTTTGGACTTTGCAATGCCCCAACCACTTTTCAAAGGGTTGTCCTAGCCATTTTATTTGACTTGATCAATGATTGCGTGGAAGTCTACATGGATGACTTTACAGTCCATGGACAAGACTTCCAGGAATCTTTGACCAGTCTAGAAAAAGTGTTGATTAGGTGTAAGGAAACTTATCTTTCCTTAAGTAATGAAAAGTAAAAAATGATGCTCATTGAAGGTGTTTTTTGGGGACATCACATTTCTGGTTCTGGAATGAGAGTTGATCCGACAAAGATTTATATTATCACACAAATCAGAATACCTTCCTCACAAAAGGAAGTTCGCAGCTTTTTAGGGCATGTTGGCTACTATAGAATATTCATTCCGAATTTTACAAGCCTAGCTACCCCTTTATTCAAGTTATTATCTAAAGAAGCTGAATTTAAGTGGGATGATGAATGCCAAATATCTTTTGAAATTCTAAAATAGAAATTGTCAACTACCCCTGTATTAAGAGGACTAAATTGGTCCCGTCCTTTTCATATCCATACCGATGCCTCAGACACAACCCTTGGAGAAGTTCTTGGACAAAGATAAAATCAAATTCCCTATGCTATTTACTTTGTCAGTAAAAATCTGTCTCTAGTTGAAGTTAATTATACGGTCACAGAAAAAAAATTGCTAGTTGTAGTCCATGCTATCAATAAATTTAGACACTATATTACAGGATATCAAGATTTTGTACACACTGATCATTCAACCATCAAATTATTAATGAAAAAACCTGTAAAAAATCCTAGAGTTACAAGATGGCTCTTATTATTACAAGAGTTTAATATCAACATTATTGATAGACCTGGTAAGGATAATCTTGTGGCTGATTTCTTATCTAGAATGATTCATCTGGGAGATAACGCACCAGTAGAAGATAAATTTCCTGATGAAAATTTGTTTGCTATTTCTACATTCACTCCTTGGTGTGTAGATGTAGCTAACTATCTTGTGACAGGGAAGATGCCTCAGAAATTGTCTCCTAGAGAAAAACATAAAGTAATTCAGCTAAGTGAAAACTACATGTGGCACAATGATTGCCTCTACAAAACAGGACCAAATTTGGTAGTCATGAGATGTGTAGGGGAAGATGAAATTCATGATATTCTGCAAGCCTGCCATGATGGTCCTTGTGGAGGACACTTCACAGACAAGAGGATCGCTTACAAAGTTTTGCAATCTGGTTACTACTGGCCTCATATTTTCATAGATGCTAAAACCTATGTATCTAATTGTGATGAATGCCAACGAATAGGTAGGCCTACTGCATGAGACCAAATGCCACTTCAAGCCCAAGTAGTTATTGAGCCTTTTGAGAAATGGGCATTAGATTTTGTAGGGCCCATTAACCCTACATCTAAAAAGAAAAAGTATATACTTGTATGCACTGACTATGTGACTAAGTGGGCTGAAGAAAAAGATTTACCAGCTGGAAGTGAACAATCAGTGGTAGATTTCCTTTTTAATGACATATTTACTAGATTTGGTGTACCTCGAGAAATTATGACTGATCAGGGAACTCAATTTACCTCTCATCTAGTCAAAGCTGTTACAGAACAATACCAAATCAAACACAAGAAATCTACACCCTACCATCCACAGGAAAATGGACAAGTTGAATCTACCAACAAAGTTATTGAGTCCATTCTTACCAAAACAGTATAGCTACACCACAAGGATTGGGCTGATAGATTATTAGAAGCCTTATGTACTTATAGAATCACTTGGAGGATTACAACAGGACATACACCCTACGAGTTGGTGTATGGGAAGCAGGTGCTTCTTCCCATAGAATTCCATATCAAAACCTTCAGGATTGCAGTACAAGTTGGCATGAACTTGGATGAAGCCCAACAACAAAGACTATTGCAGCTTAATGAGTTTTACGAAATCAGGCAGGAAGCACTTCAAAGAACCACCCTCATTCAAGAGTAGAGAACAAAATGGCATGATAAGTATCTCAAAAAGAAAAATTTTCAACAAGGAGATTGGGCCCTGTTGTATGAAAACAAATTCAAGAACTTCAAAGGTAAGTTAACTACTTGTTGGATGGGACCTTATGAAATTTACACTGTCTATGATAATGGTTCAATCAGGATAAAGACAATTGATGAAGAACATACACCAATACTTGTGAATGGTCACCGGTTGAGAATTTATAACAAACCCCTGTCAAAAGAGGAATTTATAACTTGTATACTACAGAATTTAGATATGCAGGTGATCAGTAAGGAAGGAGACCCTCCTACTCATCCACACTGATTGATTGGTTTATTAGAAACTTTTGTACATAGGTGTGGATCGATTTTTGTTAATCAACTGAAGGTAACAAGAGATTCTTACCTCCTTTTGTTTTGCTTTCGCAATTTTTTGTAAGTAAATTTCTATAATTTATTTGATCCTTCACGAACTTGATAAACATCATTTTGTAGGCATCAACAATATTATGTTCTGATCTGGTACCAACAATACTGCTTCGGTACCAGAAATCCTGTTCTGGTCCGGTACTAGCAGTCCTGTGTTGGTCCGGTACCAGAAGTCCTTCCTTATACGGTACTATCAGGACACATTACCTAATTGACAAGGCATGCTACACATATTTCAAAATATTATGTCAATTAATATGAAGTATGAAGCCATGCAACAACCACTTAAGTTGGAACCAAGAAGCCGAATGCAACATCAAATGGAAGC
This sequence comes from Picea engelmannii, assembly GCA_009831015.1. Lineage (NCBI taxonomy): Eukaryota > Viridiplantae > Streptophyta > Pinopsida > Pinales > Pinaceae > Picea > Picea engelmannii. The sequence continues at coordinate 43,717 of ML811298.1, forward strand.
CCTTGTGAAGCAATAATTTCTTTTGGTTCTGTTGACAACTAAAGGGAAGCATCTTTAATTTCTTTTGGTTCTGTTGCTAGCTAAAAGGAAGTATTTTAATTTCTTTTGGTTCTATTGCTATCTAAAAGGAAGTATTTTAATTTCTTTTGGTTGTGCTGCTTGAAAAAAAAAGGGGACACAATCTTTACCTATGATTGTTCAAAGAACCATAATCTGCTTCAAAGACTAGAAGTTTCCTTTATCCAGTATTTCAACATGATTAAAGGGACAAAAATATATTATCCTACAAGTAACTATCTCACCCTAACTAGACTTCAATAGTATTCATTGGATTATCTTACTAAAGATTAACATAGGAGTATAAGAACACTCTATCATGGGCACACTAGGAAAACTTTTATGGAAGAGGATGTATCAGTACCCTAAGGAAACATTAGGTCATTCTCTTATGGACAAACTCAGAAAAAATTACACATCTGGATCACTCTAAAGAAATAATGTGCATAAAAAGTTTATTTTTCCTTCAGACAAATATTTAAAAGACATTTAAAGAAGAGCATATACCTTCCAACCCAATACCATCCCAGCCTATGAAAAGGTTTTCAGACGAGCCTCCCCTGTCACTAGGCAAAGCACTCTTTAATAAAAACCAAAATAGGTGACTATGGACAAGATGCTTCTGATGGAAAAAGGGTTTAAGAGACTAACCCGTCGGGATACTGAACAGGTCTGCTGGCAGCGGGTACCGGTCTGTGGTATGACTAGGCAAACCCATCAGGGTACTGAATAGGCTTGTTGGCAATGGGGCATTCTTCCTGGGGAAGGGATCTCTCACTAATTATCACGACTACCCCGCCGGAGTACTGAACAGGCTTGCTGGCAGTGGGTTCTGGTTGAGAAATGTCTCATCTATACTTGTCTGATTGAAAAATTCACTTTTTTCATCTAAAAAAAGAAAAGGTCACTATTGGCATTTATGAGATACAAACTCCATATTAACAAGCAACATAATTACTACAAGAAAATGTCCATTTGAGAATTACCTTAAGTCAACTTACCAATCTGGCATCTAAAGCCTACATTACCTAAGAAGGAAACTTCTTAAGAGTGGAGCCCTAACTAGGGAGTCTAATCTACTTATACTATGAAATTTATCTATAACATCTAATGATAGTATATCTCTGAAGCAAGTTAGGTTGGATCTGTTCTTCTGGAAAACATATAAAAACTTCCCTGTTTTCATTGCTAAATGCTACCATTGTCAATAAGTCATCAAAAGAAAGGCAATTTCAATTTTTAGACATGTGATCATATGCTAGGTGATAAATGTACTTCTGGAATTTGATTTGGTTTCTTTTCTCTTATAATCTTTTCTCCATTATGATACAGAATGTTGAATTTTCTTACATAAAGATATGCAACATCCTTGGCATAGGGGAAGGTCAAAGAGCTCCTTCATAACTCTTTTTAAGACTCACATCTCACCTTCAGAAACCAACATGATCACCCTACAACCCTGCATAACCAAATGCAAAAGAAGACAAGCACATAATAAATAAGTACAAGAAATTCCAGTACCAAGCTTTCAAAAAACTCCAGCCTAAAAAGATGAATTCTGACAATCTACAAGCAGTCGCATATGCTATGGGTATTGATCATACAAAGGTAAAAGCAAAGGTAACATGGTATTTATTTTCCTCTGCTCATAAAATTTCAATAGGTATGAAAATATATACTAGATCTTATGACCTTAGTATTATAACCATGCACCTATCCCTCATACCCATATGCCTAAACTTAATCAATCCTCTCATAAGTGCTCGAAAATCGTTGAGGGAAAAATCACATCAAAGCATGAATATGAAGCATGTCTAGTAATGATAGGCCATGAATGTACTTCGTACTTAAGCAAATCACGAACTTATCTTGTGTCATGAATTATGATCCAACATCAAATTCACCACTCAAAAGTCCAATCACCTATCCCAAAGTGATTCTTTGACACCCAACGTCTTGTCCTCATCATTACATTAACGGGTAGAAATGAAATGGCTTATCTGGGTGGCGAAGCTATCCACATAAGCCTCATCTGGTCTTAAATTTTCCTTGTGGCATCCTTACTTAAACTTACCATTCTCATTATCGACGCCATCACCATATTTCCCTTGTCGTTACCTTTCTCCAGTTCCGAGCCTACTCCTCTCTACGATCTCCGGTACCAAACCCTTACCCTCATCAATTGACTAAATCCTTGCGCTATAGCTCGGTTCTTTTCTCACAATTTATAACGATGGTCGTAAGTAGACATGAACCAGTATTCCAAATTTATAGAGAGACCGAGGAGTTCCAACTATGTCGACAGAAGTATGCTAGATCGGGATGGATGCCATTTTTGGAGAAATTCATAGGCTGAGACGAGAAGATATCTCACGAATTTATTCAGGGTTACGATGGAGAGATTGAACATATAGGCAATCTGCAGCTAACAATCAATCAAGCAACCTTAAGGGAGGTCACGGGATTACCTAACAGAGGAGCCAAATAATTCAAAGGTGTAGGAATCAATAAGGAAATGTGCCAATGATTTTTGAAAGAAGACCATCAACACCCTGATTGGAAAAAGGGGATCCCTAAGAACTATATCAAGGAAGAGTATTATCCAATGATTGCTAGTCTTCAACGATTCTTCACTTGCGAGGGCAGGTATGTTGTGACCTTCATATATCATCTTAGGCTTCTATTACACCTTGAAGGAGGCCCTGAAATTGATTTCCCATATTTTATATGGATGAGTTTGAACAAAATGGTAAGAGGTGTCAAATCCCTATCCAAAACTGAGAAGTCTAGCATTTACCATCAAGGTCTTATTAATATGTTAGTTTTACATGAAATTAGGAAGCAAAGGATTAGTTGGAAAATCCTTATCACTCAACACCTTCCCACAGAAAACAAACCTATGGAAGAATCCCAGCATGCTCCAAAGAAAAATAAGGAACCTCAAAATAAAAAGGGAAAGAAGGATAAGGCAACTCCATCATCATCCAGGACAGTTAGCCAACACGAAAAAGCTAGTAAAAAAGCAGGGCCCTCTTCCACAGTCAATAAGACTTTTAAAAGTCAAGAATCAAAAGGTAAAACCAAATTAGTAGAGGAGACTTCAATAGTAGCACTTGAGGAGAAGGGCCATAAGACAAAAACTGTAAGGAAAGTGAAGAATAGCTCAGAAAATAAAAGTGAACAGTCTATAGAACAATCCCCTGTAACCATTCCACAAATAGAAAAGAAGAAAAGGAAGCATGTGAGCACCCCTGATCCAGTACCTCCTTGTAAAAGAACCACAAGGAGCATGGAAAAGAGAGGAAAAGCAGTTGTCAGTCCTCATACACAGGAAGATCCAATCGATCTTACCTCCCCTTCTGAAGACTTATCAGTCCAGGATGACATCCCTAGTTTGACCGAGGAACAAGCCACTATTACTTTATGTGGGATGAGGGAGGAAGTCAAGGAAAGAGAATGCATCTAGCCAGTAATAATGGAGTCAACAAGGACCTTAACAAAATAACAGATGAAGAAAAAGATTGAGGAACTACAAAAACAAAATTAGGAACTCAAACAAGAAGTGAAGGAATACCAACTATTGGACAGGTATATCAAAAAAGAAAACGAGCAATTGAAAGCAACCGGCCAACAACTTCAAGATGACCATGAAGAGACTTATAATAATCTCAAGAAGGTACTACAACTCCTACAATACATTAGGGTCATAAAAAGGGAGCTGAAAGAAGAGGCCTCAACTATCAACATCATTGATCCATAGAAGTAAAGAATGCAGTCTCAAGTTTTGAAAAATTTTGGGTTTGTTTTCAGTTACATGAGGACATGCAATGGTTTTGGCATGGGGGAAAGTTGAGACTCTAAATTGACATCCCCACTACCCTATTATACTCCTCATCTATACCTTTTTGGCTTACCTAAGCTTGGGTAAATGAAAAAGAACACTACCATTAGCCATTGATAAGGTCATAAGGTAAAGTATAATTAATTCATGCATTTTTATGGTTTATTGAGCTAGGAGATTAAATGTTTCATGTACTAATGCTTCAATTTGCAATGTATAATATTTGACCTCTAGATAATTCCAACCTTCCTATACCATCTCAGTTATCCGACACTTGTGCACCAGATTGCCACTGTCCGAATTCGGTACCAAGCGCACCTTCTATTCAGATCCAATACTGAATCTCACTTGTCCCGATCCGGTACCAACGACCATAGACTGTCATGATCTGGTACCACCATTTGTGCACTATTCGGATCCGGTGCCATCTACCTGTCATGATCTGATACCAATACAGGAAGCCAAATGTACCAAGTTTAGCTCCAGATCGTTCCCAAGACAATTGTTGGATGTTTATTGAATCATAAATGTTTTAGCAAGGCTATGTTAGGATAGTTTGTTGTTGCTTCATCCTCATGCACTGTGTCATGAAGATGAAGCTTAAAATATGTAACCGAATAATTAAATTTAACAATTGACTGATTTGCAAACGATTTCACCTCCTTGTGTTTCACGACTAAGACTGTTTAAATAGTCATGGCAAGGATGGTGGAGGTAGTAGAGAGTTAGCATAATACAACATGTGAAGCAACGTTATATATTGCAGAACATATTATGGGTGAAGATTAATAGAAGGACGTCATTTATCTCCATTTCTTGATCGTCTATGATTGAATGTGAGTTGAGTTGTTAGCATAGTTTGATTCTATGTTTTGAAGTTTGAGTAAGAGTAATGTGTGGGTTGAAAGAAAGATTACTGTAGACTCCAGTCGCTGACCTGTTGAAGCGGCAAGGGCCCACCGCCCAACAAAGATCAACATATTCGTAGATTATTATTAGCTTTTGATTTCAATAGTGTAAATGTTAGATTAGTTGAAGCTTTAATTCTTTCATATGATAGTAGTACAGTTTAGACTAGGATTTCAATTATATGATTGCTTAGAGATCTTTACTCACTATGTTTTGCATATGCTTTGTTTTTATGAATTTGATTTTGTTTCATAGACATGAATTTTGGCAGCAGTAGTCAGACATATTTGAAGGAGAACTAGTGAAGTTCAAAACAACACATTGTGAACCACAACATACTCAGTATATTGACTGTTGAACTACCCATGCTATGTCTTGATGATTGATGTGTGATTTCCCTTTCAGAAGTGTGGTTGCATAGTTAGTTCTTTGGGTCAGATAGAAGAGTTGATCTGTCAAAAGAACTCCATCTCATACTTGCATGTGCCATAATGGAGTAGGTAGCCTCTCTGTGAAAGACAACCAAAGTGTATTTCAGTTTGCTAGTTTGTTTTGTTTCCAACATACATAATCTAGAATAGTTCTATACTCATGACATTAGAATTACCTTTCTTACTGGTGTCTTGTAACTTTGTTGATTACGAATACTGGATTGATAATTAATGAGTGCATTATACTAAACATATAAGAAACACAACAATTAGTTTTCAACATCCTCTATTTCATCAACAACCTAATTTGGGAAGCAATACATTTATTTATACAACATGAGCTCATTGATATTTCCCTCCATGCTACCTTAATGCTATCCTATCAAATTAAAAGCATTCAACTACTAAGGATTTATTACAATAAATGTTTTGAGGAAGACAGATAAGATCAAATACATTGAATTTGTACTACAAGCAACTTCATTAAAGAAAATACATCCTCCAACAATGACACGCGATCATCCAACTCTAAACAATTTAAGAAGTTCTTAAATTACAGTCTTTTCAAAATATTTGCATGATATGCCTTCTTAAATTCAAAATAATTTCTTCAAAATGCACACTGGTGCATTGAGTTGTCTTCCACTTGTGCTTTGTTGGTGATGCTCCTGCGTCATAAACATTTATTGACAACTTATGTTTGACCATCCATTTGAGGGTGGTAAGATGAGCTCATATTAAGAGAGATTTCGATCTGTTTGCAAAATTCTCTCCAAAAATACCCTTTAAATTTGGCATCTCTATCGTTGACGATAACCTTAGGGAACCCATGTAGTTTGTAATTATTTTTACAGAATATTTCAGTCGTTTGTTTTACTTAATCTATTTTCCTCACTCCAATAAAGTGTGCTTACTTGGTTAGACTGTCTACTACTACTATTATTTTATCTTTTCCACCATATATGGGTAGTCCTTCAATGAAATCCATTGAAATTTCTTCCATTTTTTGTTGGGAATGTGTAACGGGTGGAGTAACCCAGGGGTAGACACATTTTAATTCTTGTTCCTTTGATAGAGATCACATTATACTACATAATTTCGAATATCTACACTCATCCCTTTCCAAAAAAATGATCTTCATGCATTATAGTATGTTTTGAAAAATCTAGCGTGACATGCAGCTGGGAAATCATGAGATTATTGAAGAACCTTTTCTTTAAATCTTGAGTTGGTATTTAAGTATATTCTTCCTTTATACCATAAGATGTCATTCTTCCATTCGAACTTAGGGTATTGATTTAAATTGTTGATTATAGAGCAAGTCTCTCAGTTTTTTTCATACTCGGTTTAGATTTTATCCAACCATTCTGGAATGTCTATTGATATTGCAAAAACTTGTGTTTCGTCATCTTTTCGTGATAGGGTATCAGTCGCGATGTTGTATTTTCCTCTTTTATGTATAATTTCCATATCAAACGTGGAATTTTTCTCTATCCACTTTTGTTGTTCAGTTGACAATGCTTTTTGTTGTAATAATTACTGGAGACTGTTATGATATGTGCATATCAAGAACTTACTTCTGAATTGATTCAGGATCTTTTCATCATGAATTACAAAGAATAAATTAAATTGTGCCATTAAAGAAGGGAAAAATAAAAAATGAAGAGACATAAGCATCAGATATGAACACAACTCTCAAATGAGTAGGCTCTTTCATTAAATCAGATTTTTTTTTTGTCAAAATACATAAGTATACCTCATTCTGAAATCAATCTTTAGAAATAATGCTTAGATTAGAAAACAAACATCACCATTGCATTTGTGGTGTCGAATTACCCAAAAATGACTATCTCCATGCCTAGATCCGACTCTGGCACTCCCATGCCGAAGAAAAATTATGTCTTTGTTTTTGTGCCCTCTGCAACCTGCAATAATGACAATCTTGCCTTGTAAAATATTTCCGCAGTCGTATGGTCCGTTCCCCCCCCTCTATGGCTAGAGAAAACTTGGCTTAAATGGTAACCGAGAAGATGGATGTTCCATCGGAACTGTTAGGCAGATTGGTTATGGCGCAAAAGTTAGAGCATTGTATGCGGGGGAGGTCCCGGGGTCAAACCTGCGGGCCTCCCATTTTGGCTCTATGGTTATAACCTTTGCTAAAATTGGCTGGAATATTCTATATGTGGCGGTTGTTTCCATATATGGCAGGACCTCCGCTAGATTTGACAGGGTCCTGTCATATATATTTTTTAATTTTTCGGTCACGGGCCCTCCTTGGGCATTTCGAGGGTGCCACATGGCACCTGCTGATTGGGCCATGTGGAATCTGCTGATTGGCCCACCTGGTCATTGATGTTACCTCCATGTCAATTTTGTATAGGACACATGGTGATTTCTAGGTGGTGTCATGTGGCATCACCTGGGGGTGCCACGTGGCATTTTTCTACTGGTTCACATGGAGCCCTGAAAATCCTATTGGTGGGTGACACATGGTAGAATATGGTGCTTCCACGTGGCATGTTGACATCAACAATCGTCATGCTGATGTCATCCTTCCATGTCAGTTGTTGACATCATCAGTATGGATGATGATGTGCCCCTTGTTGACTTTCCCTATTTGACCGCAACTTTGAACGTGAATATCTTTCAATCCTTAACTCTGTTTGATGAGTCGTTTACATTGTTAGAAATCTTGCGATGTGCTCTTCACAATCACGCCATTTTTACTAAGTTTTGGGAACTTTGAATTTTTTCCTTTTCTCTGTCTGCTCGAGCCATTGTAAGTGTCATGAGTTTCCTTTGTGAGTCCCAAGTTGTTCTTAGCCTTCTCTGGATCCTTTTTGGATCACCAATAGATATTGGCACCATTTTGTTAATGCATGCATGATGGAAAGCATTTCCTTGTTGTAAGTAGATTGTAAGCATTTTTTTTATTTAGTTTGTTGCTCTCAAAATCTATTGGGTTCCCATCTTGCATCAATACCACTCCAATTCATGATCAAGGATCTTTTCATCGTGACTTATAAATAATTGCATTAAATGAGCATAAATTAAAGTGCACCCTTAAAGAAGGGAAAAATAAAAAATGAATAGACATAAGCATTAGATATGAACACAGAAACTTGATAATGAAGTTCATCCTTGGTGGACTACGTCTCTGGGTCCTACTCTCAAATGGGTAGGCTCTTTCATTAAATCAACAAAAGAATTTGGCAAAATACATAAGTATACCTCATTATGAAATCAATATGCAAAAATAATGCTCAGATAAGAAAACTGAGAGCACCATTGAATTTGTGACATCGAATTACCCAAAATTGGTTGTCTCCACACCTTGATCTGACTATGGCACTCCTAGGCCTAAGAAAAATTTCATCTCAGTTTTCATGCCCTTCGCAACCTACAATAATGACAGTCCTATCTCGTAAAACATGTCCGCATTTGTATGGTCCATGCTCCCCCCCTCCCTCCCCTCTCTAGCTAGAGAAAACTTGACTTAAATGGTAACTGGGCAGACGAATGTTCCAACGGAACTGTTAGGAGGATTGTTTATAGTGATAAAGTTAGACCATTATATGTAGGGGAGGTCCCGGGGTCAAATTTGCGGGCCTCCCATTTTGGCTCTATGGTTATAAACTCTTCTAAAATTGGTTGGAAGATTCTATATGTGGCAGTTGTTTCAAGATATGGCGGGATCCTGTCATATACATTTTTTGATTTTTCGGTCACAAGCCCTCCTTGGGCATTTTGGGGATGCCACATGACACCCACTGATTGGGCCATGTGGCATATGCTGATTGGCCCACTTGGTCACTAATTTCACCTCCACTTCAACCCCATACAGGACACGTGGCGCCTTTTGGGTGTTTCCACATGGCATCACCTCAGGGTGCAACGTGGCATTTTTGTATTGGTCCACATGGAGCCCTGAAAATCTTATTGGCAGGTGATGAAAATCTTATGTGGAAATCTATGGTGTTGTCACATGGCATGATGATGTTAGTAGCTATCATGCTAACATCATCCTGACATGTAACCTATTGACATCATGTTGACATCATCGGTACAGATGATGATGTGGCCCCTATTGACTTTCCATGTTTGACCGTGAATATCTTTCAATCTATAACTCCATTTGATGAGTCATTTGTGTCATTATAAATATTGCGACGTGCTCTTCATGATCATGCCATTTTTACTGAGTTTTTGAAACTTTGAATTTTTTCCCTTTCTCTATCTGTTGGTTCCATTTTGAGCATTCTGAGTTTCCTCTGTGAGTCTGGAGTTGTTCTTAGCCTTCTCTAGATCCTTTCTGGATCACGCCTTCTCACTGAGAGATTTTTTTACAACAAAAATCTTTCATCAATCAACATAAAAGTGAGGGGATTTCTCCCTCACTCATTCCTTCTCTATTCACCATGCCTTGTTGGGCTATGTACCCTTTAGGCGTACTCAAACATAAGTAATTCCATTCCTGCATGAAGTTCTTGGTCTTCGATCTAGGATGACATTTTACTCCATATTCTCCTTGAATGCTTGGCTGACCCATTGAATCCTCTGAATGAACTTGCGGGCTACGTATGTCTCCCTGACATCTTTCCCATATAGCAAGTTCAAGGGGATATTAGGTAAATACCCAAGACAAGTATCAACTGGAGAATCCTGAGTGAAAGAACAGATGACTTGATTATACATAGGCTAGACATACAATAATTGATCATCCCATGACTTAGGATGTTGGCTGCAATATCCTTGAAGCAACTAGACCACTGTATTATTTACCACCTTCGTCTGTCTGTCGATATCTAGATGGAAAGAAATGCTCCTCCCCATCATGGTGTGCATGAGCTTCCACAATTTTTTCCAATATTCTCCTAACAATCGAGACTCTTGACCAGAGATAATGAATGTGGACAGCTTGAAATGGACCGTTACATACTCGGATAACAAAAGAGCAAACTACTTGTCACACAACCTATCCACTGCTACACCTAAGTAGACATGACTCATACTAGACATGGGTAATCCCCTTACAAAATCCACTGAAAAAATTTCCCAAGGATAAGAGGAAATATGAAGTGGTATGTACAACCTTGGCCTTTCAATAGTGGGCTTACAAAAGTACAACACACATTCCTTTACAATAGTGGTTACAAATATTTGCCTTTGAGGAAAATACCATCCCAATTACAATTACAATTCCCAACTTCCCAAGTACAAATGAAACAAAATATTCTTCAATTACATGCACTTCCTTGTAGGAAGGAAAGCGAGGTTTACTCAAATGGTGGAGTAAGTTGTCCTGCAAACAAAAATTATGCACCTGCAAACCCTGGAAGATCCCACATACATCTTTGAATATTTCATCAATAGTATACCATCCATCATTATTGATATAAGCTAAAGAAACATTCTTCAAAATAATAGATGTAACAGTAGGAGATCTAAAAATCATGTTTGTCCTTATGACATTGGTACTAGCACTGGTCTCAAACTTGTATGGCTATTGAAGGTCAGGTAAGGAGAGCATTGGCACAATGTCAATATTTAAAGTGTTGAAGGTCTTCTGCTAGCTTCCTTCCCACTGAAAGACTTGTTTCATCTCAAGAAATTCACTCTTATGTAAAGGATCAAGAGCATTAACAACATCAGACTTATCTTGGCATTCCCCTTTTACAATTGTGAGTACAAGATTCTTGTTAGTGTTTATAACTCTTTTTACTTGGCCTGAACTAACAAGTGTTGATTTGTCCTTTATGCTTTGAGATTTAATGATGTATTCCACTCCATCTTTTGTAAGATGGTATTTTTTTTCCTTTCGAAAGAAGATAGCCTTTCTATCATACAGATAGGGAATCCCTAATACAATACCAAAGACATCAAAAGGAACCACATCTATATCCACTTCATATATCATCTTAGAAGTAATAGAAAACCTCAAACTACACTGCTTAGTGACATTTAACTTTTCTTTATCAGATACCCAACTGAGAGGGTAAGGTTTATGGTGAGGTCTTATGTTTAATTCCAATTTCTTAACAAGCTTCTCTGATATTAAATTGACTTGGGAACCTAGATCAAATAAGGTGTCTATCTTTGTATGTTTTGATACAACTCTTATGTGAAATAGTGCACTTCATCTTTTATCATCATCATGTGATTCATTTAAAGAACTTGAACATGCATAAAAGGAATCTTTACCTTGCATTCCCACTGCTGCGACCATCTCTTCATAACCTGAATCAAAACCAAGATCATGTTGCACTGTAGTAATGGTATTTGGCTTCCCCTTGCCTCCAAACTACTTTGGTCTTAACTCTGGATGTCGTTTCCAACAATGTTCACTATCATGACCAATTTTCTCGCAATGGTTGCAAGAGGGTTTTCCTTCTTCCTTCTTTGTTACAGTTGTCCTCTTGTCCTTCCCATTTCCTTTTCCATTGAAATGGTTTTTAGAGTGCTTGAATGGATTTCCTCCTGTCCATTCTTACCCTTGCTTTCAAGGTGGGTGGCTTGCATACAGACTTCGTCAATACTGGTGGGGTTAAACGATAGTAAAGTATGACGAATATAACTCTAAAGTGAGCCAATATACTTCGTTAACGTTTCATAGGAATATAAAGGAATGTTTAGTGCAAGTGATTTCTTCCTAAATTCCTCTGTGAAACTTTGGACTGTTTGACCTTTACTTTTCCTTAAATGTTTCCATTCCATCATTGCTTTATGTAAATACCCTAATGGATAAAATTTCTTCCTTATCGGTGACTTAAATTACGACCATGAGGAAAGAAGTTTACCACACTTACTTTTATCTTGAAGCTTTCTCTCCCACCATACAAGAGCGGTGCCTTCCAACCAAAGAGAATCCAATTGCACTTTAACCTCTTCTTCATCAATATGTTGGACTTGGAAATACACTTCAACATATCGGATCCAATTATCTAGCTTTTCAGGATCAACATCTCCATTAAACATAGGTAAAGAAAATTTTACATCAAGCTTTAATAATGGTTTCTTAAAAGAGGCTTTATGGCTAGAATGATGAGAATGATGAGAATGCTCAGAGGAAGAAGAACTAGAACTCAAAGGTGAAGGTGAAGATGAAGGATCAGGAGGATCTCCTCCATCCCCTTGGTTTACCAAAGCATCATCATCTGCATGTGCTTAATTTTTCTTCCCTTTCTTCTTCATCCTCTTCTCGCAATCTCCACACATTCGTTTGACCATTTCTAACATGCAATAAAATACCATGTGAAATTTTTTCTCCTATTCATCACGCTTGTCCTCTTCTGCCATTTTATTCCTTCTGGATACACTGTCAACTTTGGGATTGAAAGTCTTAAGAGTTCCTTCACCCTGCTTATGCTTGGCCCTAGTAAGCATTCACACTCAACAATTCAAGTCAAAGATGACTGCTCTGATACCAACATGATCTGGGATATTTTCATCATGACTTATAAAGAATTGCATTAAATGAGCATAAATTAAAGTGCACCATGAAAGAAGGGAAACTCAAAAATGAAGAGACATAAGCATAAGATCTGAACACAAAAACTTGATAACAGAGTTCATCCCTGGTGGACTACGTCTTCGGGTCTTTCTCTCAAATGGGTAGGCTCTTTCATTAACTCAAGAAAAGAATTTGGAAAAATACATAAGTGTACCTCTTTCTGAAATCAAGATGCAGAAATAATGCTCAGATCAGAAAACAAGAAGCACCACTAAATTTGTGGCATCTAATTACCCAAAAATGATTGTCTCCACGCCTTGATCCAACTCTGTCACTCCTAGGCCCAAGAATTATTTTGTCTCAGTTTCCATTCCCTCTCCAACCTGCAATAATGGCAGTCCTACCTCATAAAATGCGCCCACGGTCATATGGTCCATGCCCCCCCTATCTGACTGGTGAAAACTTGGTTTAAATGGTAAATGGGTGGATGGATGTTCCAATATAACTATTAGGTGGATTGGTTATGGAACGAAAGTTAGAGCGTTGTATGTGGGGGAGGTCCCGAGGTCAAACCTATGAGCCTCCCATTTTGGCTCTATGGTTATAACCTATGCTAAACTTGGTTGGTGGCTTCTATATGTGGCGGTTGTTTCCAAATATGGTAGGAACTCCGCCAGATTTGGTGGGGTCCTGTCATATATATTTTTTTATTTTTCAGTCACGAGCCCTCCTTGGGCATTTCAGGGGTGCCATGTGGCACCTGCTGATTGGGCCACGTGGAATCTACTGATTGGCCCACCTGGTCACTGATGTCACCTCCATGTCAATCCCATACAGGACATGTGGCACCTTCTGGGTGGTGCCACATGGCGTCACCTTGGGGTGCCACGTGGAATTTTTCTACTAGTCCACATGGAGCCCTAAAACTCCTATTAGCAGGTGACACATGGTAGCCTATGGTTCTCCCACGTGGCATGATGATGTCACATTTCCATGTTAGCTACTGAATTCATGATGACATCAGTAGTATGGATGATGATGTGGCTCATGTTGACTTTCCCTATTTGACCGCAAATATATTTCAATTTGTAACTCCGTTTGACGAGTTTTTTGTGTCATTATAAATATTGTGACACACTCTTCACGATCATGCCATTTTTACTAAGTTTTGGAAACTTTGAATTTTTTCCCTTTCTCTGTCTGCTGGAGCCATTCTGAGCATTCTGAGTTGCCTCTATGAGTCCTGAGTTGTTCATAGCCTTCTCTGGATCCTTTTTGGATCACCAATAGATATTGGCACCATTTTGTTAATGGATGTATGATGGCAAGCATTTCCTTGTTGTAAGTGGATTGTAAGAATTTTGTTTGATGTAGTTTACTTCTCTCAAAAGATATTAGGTGCCCATATTGCATCAATACCGCTCCAATTCCAAAACCTGACGCATCACACATGATGATGAAGGATTTAGAGAATTGAAGTGTTGCTAATACTGGGGTTGTGTACATAATGTTTTTTAATTTTTCAAAACATTTTTGTGCTTCCAAATTCCATTGGAAAGAGTTTTTATTAAGGATATTTTCTAGGGGGGAGGTTAAATGAGAATAATTCTTGATGAATATTCGATAGTATCATGCCAATCCTAGAAATCCTCTTAACTTGGATATTTTTTTGGGTTTAGGACATTCTGTGATAGCCCTAATTTTATTGGGGTCTACCTTGAATCCTTTTTTGGATATGATGTGACCAAGGTACTCTACTTCCTCCTTGCCAAATGTACATTTTGACATTTTGGAATAGAACTGATTTTCTTCCAGAAGAGATAACACTTGTCCCAAATGCTTCATATTCTCCTCCCATGTTTTACTGTACACTAAGATATCATCAAAGAAAACTAAGACATGTTTTTGCAAGTATGGGTGAAACAATTCATTCATTGTCGCTTGGAAGGTGGTGGAAGAATTAGTTAGCCCAAAAGGAATCACCTTGAATTCGTAGTGTCCTTCGTGTGTCTAGAAGGCAGTCTTGGCTACATATTCTAGTCTGGCTCTAATCTGATAGTACCTAGATCTTAAATCAAGTTTTGAAAAATATCTTTCTCCATGAAGTTCATCCAACATTTTGTCAATAAATGGGATGGTAAATTTGTTTTTAATTGTTATTTTGTTTATCTCTCGGTAATCTATGCATAATCTGAAAGATCCATCTTTCTTTCAAACTAGCACTACTGGAGCTGAACATGGACTTCTTATTTCCTTGATGACACCACATTTTAATAGGTCTTGGATTAATATGTCTATATATGTTTTGTGGTGATGGGGGTATCTGTATGATCTAACCTTGATTTGGCTTGATCCTGGTTTAACTTCAATTATATGTTCAATTCTTCTTTGAGGCAGTAACTCCATGGGAAGGTCTTGAAATGCCTTCTTGTGTTTTTGAATTAGATATTGGATGTATAATGTTCTGGAGTCATCATGTTCTAATTCTTTTATTTCTATGTTGTGGCATTGGATGAAGTATGTGGTTGCTCCTTTTCTGATCATTTTTTCCATTTGTTGTGACGACACAACTTGTGTTTGTGGAGGTTAAAAACCATATAATTTATAACCTTTCCCTTACCACTTGAATTGGATGAAATGTTCTTGGTTATTGACTGAGTCAGTGAGTATGTGCCCAGAGGAATGGTGTAGAGTTCTGATTCCAAATTGAAATCCCGGATTTGGAGTTTCACCTTATGGTATTTTTCAACATTTCCAATTTTTTGTTGTCTGCAACCATTACTTTCATGTATGGGACTGGATATACAAATAATTTGAATTTCCTTATGATCTTGATATTGAGGAAATTGTGGGTACTTCCATTTTTTATTAGTACGGTGACATTATCATTTTTTATATGTCCTTTTAATTTAAGAGTTTGTGGTTGGGTAATGCATGTGATGGTTGTGAGTGATATTCTTGGTGTGTTTTCTTCTATGAGATCTGAAGTGTCATTTTGGAAATTTGAAATTTCTTCATTTATTGATTCTGTTGAGTATGATTCATCGTCTTTTTATGCTTCACAAGTGTACAATTTTTTTGAGTTATCTTTGATCTAGAACCTACATCTTGGGTCCCATTTCTCTCCACATCGTTTACATTTTCCTTCTTTTATCCTTTGGGACTCTAAAATTCTTCTTCTATTTTCACGTAGATTGGGTTGTATGTATTTTTCATTTCTTGTGGTATGAGGTACACTCCTTGAGTAAACCTTTATGAATCTTGATTGGCCTTCTAGTTTTTCTTCTACGGCTTTTTCCTTGCGTATTGTTATTTCTACCATAGTAACCTTATGCAATCTTAACTCATCTTGGATATGTGGTTTGAGACCACCTATGTAAGAATGGATTAATTGATCATTGGATAGTCCAAATACTCAGGTGGCGAGATATTTCCATTGATGCGTAAATTCATATATGCTTCCTTTTTGTTGTAATCTGGTGAGTTTTGAAAAAAAATATTTTTCCAAGATGCCCTAGAATCTTTTAAAAAAATCAATCTTGAAAGAATTCCAATTATATGACTGAATTATTCCTTTCCACCATAGATACCAATTGTATGCAGTGCCTTTGAGGTACATGGATGTGTATTTGACCTTCTCTTCGTTTGTTGTCACATTATATATGTGGAAATATTCTTCATTTTTGTTAAACCAAGCTACACATTGATTATCGCCTCTGTTGTATTTTGGGAGTTCTTTTTTGTCTTTGGGTGGGTATAACATTAATGGTTGGTATTATGATATAAGTTGGGGCTTTGGTATTAAATTGTGGAACAATGGAAATAGATTAGATGTGCTTGAATCTTTGGGTTTTGGATGGGTGGGTTGGTGTTGACTCTGATTTTTTATAAGGTTTAAGATCTCATTATGTTGTTCTTCCTGATTTTGCATTATAAGGGTCAGGTTTTTCTTCAAATCATCTATTATTTATCTTTTAAAGTTAACCAAGCCTTGTTATAAGTTCATCCCAAGCTCTTGAAAAATATCATCTTTAAGATCTTGTTTCAAATTGGATATGCCTTGTCGTAGCTCAGTCCCAACTTCCACAGTAATTTTTTCTTTAAGGTTAAGCGTTAGATATTTTTTGAGTGCCTTGTTGTTGAGCCTTAGTTCTTCTCATAATTCATCGTGAGTTTTTTTTATTGACTTTTCGAGTGATTTTCTAATGCTTTTACATTCTTGGTCTATTTTTTCCACTTGAGTTTTTAATTCCGACATCCTTTTTTTGTTTGGGGGTGAGTATTTTTCTACAATTTTGACCTTGCTTGGAAGATCCCATTTTAATTATTTTAATTAAATAATTGTATGTAATTTTAGGAATATTAATTATATATATATATATATATATATATATATATATATATATATATATTATACAATTAATAGGTGTAATGGGGGTATGATGTTTTAGGATATTATTTATGGTGGTATGACTTTAGAGTATGGGAGTGTTGAGCTAACAGTGTGGGGGAGGCTATGGGGAGTGCATGGAAGGATGTGTGCAGAGCTGCAGAAGAGTGGAGGGTATGGGAGAGCAAGGAGGGGGTGGAGAGAGGTTGCGAGAGAGTGGGGGATGTCTGCGGGGGTGTAGACTGTGGGGACGCGGAATGTGGGGGAGAGTTACAAGGGGGTGGGAATGGGCTGTAGGTGAGGGAGAAGGTGTGGGGAGTGTGGGGGACAGGGGGGATTTAGGTGAGAGGAAAGGAAAGGAGGGGGGAAAAGTGGGGAGTGTGGGGGATGGGAGGGTTGCAGTGAGGGGAAAAATGTGGGAAGTGTGGGAAATGAATGTGACAAGGGGGAGCAACCTGCTCTAATACCAATGTGAAAGACACAAGGTTTTATTAATGAACAACTTTACTCTGAATCCATAATAAGATATATAATAATACTTGATTATAAAACTGATGATATTACAAAGATAGGGCATGCCTATATATATATGCCCTTTATGGTTTTTATGAAGAGTCATGACTTTTAGTCATGACCTTTATTACATTAATGTTTTATTTTACTTTATTTATTATTTTAATGTCTTTATATTACATTATTTATTTATTGTAACATTTCCCATGAATGATCACTATTACATTTCTAATATGGTGGATAGATTTTATCATGCTTTAATTTTTCCTACTTTTAGTCGATTCTTATTCCAAGCTCTATCACTAATCTTGTGTCTTGAACATATGTCTGCAGGATTGGGATTACTTGGATGGCTACATTGGTATTATGACTTTACATAGCTCATTTTCATTCATTAGTAGCGTAGGATAGGAATAGAATGGAATAAATTAGTGTCTTTCCTTTGCATAGTTTATCTTTGCTTCCTAGTTTTTTTTAATTAGTTCTCTATTTTACTTTTATTTTATTTATTGTTGGCTGATCAATAAATGAATTCTTAGCAAAGATGGAAATATATAGAAGGATTTCCCACTAAATTTTCCCTTGGATGGATTTTGAATTTAATTTTTATGTGGGGAATATTTACTTCATTTCATTCTCAAATTTTTCTAGTGTTAGGAAATTGCCAGATCACTGTTTTTTATGCATCATAACCATGTCAAATCATTTCCAATGCATTGTGGCATCTTGCAAGTGATGTATTTTAAATTAAGACACTATACATTCCCTCTTGTAATGAAAATGAACACTCAAATTTTTCCTATATTCACATCTACATGATTCTAATGGGAAAAGTTTGTTTGGTTGATGTACTTTTAAAGTTCTGATTTTGATGTCCCATACACATTGAATCTAATTCTGAGTATTAAAATTGTTCCCATCTAAAAGGCAAGCCACTCCAAATTGGTGTAATTTCCTTAGATGATTATTTTTCCTTAGTTTTGGAGTTATCCAATTTTTTTCTTTCTCATCCACTCTTTTCTTTGATCACTTTCAACCAACATGAATTTTCTACATAGACTTTTTGTATAATAAGCTTAGTTGATTAATTATGTTCATTTTAGTTATTTTTTGTCATCACTCATAGTTTTAATTTTTAGGAATTGGCTTCCATTGTCCTATGCTATTTTCAATAGGTATTTTAAGTACGAGTTTTCTTTTTACGTTATATCTTTCTTCACCCAAGCTTCCTCTCTTATATGGTATTAAGAGATATTGTTCCACGCTGCTTGGAAACACATTTTTGACATTCTGGACAACATGTTAATTTAAATATTTTGTTGATATCTTTTTCAGAAAATTGTTTGGGAACCCATCTTTTTATTCCCCAATCCAATGATTGACTAAAGACTCAATATTAGCACTACCAATTCATTAAGTTTTCAATCTAATTTTTATAACTCATGTTTTTTGGTGGACTGATATCATCAAAATATGGATGGGATTGAAGTCTTATGGTGTTGTTTTCTTAATTTGATTGACTCTGATTTCAGGAACAAGACATTATGTCCAGAGATCCAAATCTCACAACAATAGTGACACTAAAGTCATCTGATAGAAGGAATTTTGAGGGAAAGTACATACATTTCATATCTCAAGAACAAGGATGTGATATTTGTTTGAATGTAGAACTAATGATTACTTGATAAATACTCGGGCATTTACACAGAGTTTTATGGAAATCAACTTAGTTTAAGTTTATTTTAGCTTAGCAAGTTTTTCCTAGAATTAGTTTTAATTCCGGTCCTAAATTTTACATTTGAATTAATTTCATTTTAATAATGCAGTTATTTGAGAGGAGGATTTCTTGCCAAACTGTCTAAGAGTTGATCACAACATTATCTTTTGTTTGCATGTCCAGAACATGGTTTGTGCAACTAGCAGATCAGAATATTTTCTCTTGAAATGAAGGAAACTTAGGGGAGTGTTAACCTAAACTTGGATGATCAAATTCCTTTGTGACACTTTTTATCAACCCAGATTGCCACCAAATCAGCAGCTAATCAGAATTATAGTTTGATTTATTTACTCACAAATTTGTTTTCTGATCTAGTTGATAGTTGGAGTCCTTTTCATGACTATTGTGATGACCTCCATAATTGTGGTTTCCCTCTTTTATTTATTAGAGTGAATTATTTTGGTCTATGTGGCTTAGGATTATCTTTTATGGAAAAGAGAAAATGGTTCTTTGGTTAGAAAAATATTTTATGTTATTGGAAAATTCAACGTTTTTAAAATTGCAAAGGAATTGCTTATGTCAAGAATTATTGAGAGCATTTGGGTTTATGGAATATTACATGAAATTGGATTTTGAAAATGTGTTTTGACTGAGCATCTACACTAACCCAATTTTCTAGGTTCCCAAAAAAATTATTTGTGTCACATTGAATGAAAGAAATTGCATGTGACAATTGGATTGGAGAATCGTGTTGCAAATATTTGATACTAAATCATCAATTCTTGTAATCTCGTTTGTTTTTCATTTCAGATCGAAAACTATGGGAGTTTTTTTATATCGAATGGTTACCATTTATTGATTATTTATTTCCCTTGTATTTTTTTTTGAGTTTTCACTAAAAGCACTCTCTTTGTTGCTACAACATATTTATTGCTTGTTGTTGGGTTTCTTCTTATTTTTTAGCCAATTTTCTTTATTTTTTGATGACTGAAAATTTAGTTTTAGATCCCTTAGTGTTTTTTTTTTTCACGAATTTGATTTCTGATTTCAGTCCTGCTTTCTGCTTGTACATCTTAATTCAATATTTTTATTTGGCAGCTAGTATTTCCCCAGAGTTGAATTGGCTCTTAGCCTTCCTTGAGGATTTCTCTTTGAATTTTGGTGACAGATTGGTCAATTCTAGTCACATACTGAATATTTTTATTACAAGTCATAAGATCCATGGGATCCTCTATCTAAGTGAATATTCATGAATTTCTTAGTTGTAGGTATGGTCTAATAGTTGTGGTGGAACACTTGTGCCTATTGAGCATACCATGATAATCCATAAGTATAGGAAAGTGTCTATCCATTATTTTATTTGAGCTCCATCCACTTCAAATTAATAAAATGGACAATACTATGATGGTTTTTGGGGAGACCTGTGGGTTAAAATAAAATGCATAACATTTACTTAGAAAACTAAAGAAACTTTTGTATCACCCCACTTCCTTCACTATATGTGCATATGCATATATATATCTAAATCTAAAAGGGTGAGCATTTTCTGAAATAAAAAAGGAAGTTGAAAGTATTATCAATAGTTTGGGAAGTACAAGTAAACCCACCGGGGATGTGGACTCCTGCTGGAAGCGGGGATATTGTTACAAAAATATTCCCCTATGGATAGGTGAAATTTCACTTGCAGTATAGACCCCTATACTAAGACAGAAAACTACCTTTGGACACTACCATTCCTATAGATTAATTTTATCCATCGAAAAAGAGAGAAGGAGGGAGAGTGTGATGTACCTCACTTTCGATGTTTGTCCAAGATGCTCCAATACACGAGTTTCGAACAGTGCTTGCAGTGGACAACAATAGAAAAATGACTATCTCCTACTCTAATGGATTAGAAAAAATTAATCGATCTATGAAGATTAAGACAAGCATAGACAAGTACATGTAAACACATACTAGAAGGAAATAGGCCAATTATATTAATGAGAACTTTAAAAGGAAACTTAAAATTTCTAGATGATGTTGCAACAACCTCTCCAAGTCCTCCTCATCCAACCCTTGCTCAAAATATCCACAATCAAAATAACAATTCTTTTGTTGATTTTTTCCTCTTTGTTCACCATGAGAATGACTCCATTTATAGGCTTTGAGAGGCTCAACCACCTTGGTTATATTTGGAATTAGTTGAGGATATGGATCCAATAGTTGTGATATCTCCCTTAGATGCATCTTAAGGGTTAGATTCGAGCCAAACCAACTCGATCCATCCATAGATTATTTAGTAGAAAAAGGGATTTCTTCCAAGATTTGCTCAACCAATTCGACGCTTCCTTGCAATGGGAATCAAAGCGCTACAACGCTCCCTGTGAGATGGACAAAGAGTGTTATCACTCCCTATATATGATCATGGGAGAGATGATCTTCCCAAAATTTTCCAAGATGAGAAATTATCATAGAAAAACATTTGTTTCGACTATCATATGATGGGGCTTCTTCTTCTAACATGTTTTAGGGGTTGTATCAAGTGTTTTCATGGTTCCATTCGCAATGCGACACTTACATAATGATAATGTGATACTTGTGACACTTAAGACAAAAGTGTGACACATGAGACACTTAGAATGTGACATTATCGAAGTGAGGAATTTTTATGTCTAACAGATTTCCCCCCAAAGTGTGAAGTCAAATAACGAAATATGATGGCCGAAACACTTTGCAGATTCTTCGAAGCAAGGGTATGGAGTCGGGGAACCTGGTAGGAGTTGCAGACAACCATCAAACAATGTTAGTATGTGCTCCATTCCCAAGGTAGGCATACTTATGCTCGGACTATAAGTGACTCAAAGTATGGTCACCAATAAATACACTGTGGATCCATATTGACTAAGGGTATGGCCACCCGAGATACAATGTGGATCCATACTTCTATGACATGAACTAATCGTAGCCATGCAAAATACACAGTAGAGCTACGAGATGATAAAACATATCCACAGACCAATACAACATGGATATATGTGACAACATATGTATCAGCATGGTCAAATGACTTCCTTCAGAGCCTCGACAGAGCATATAACAGAGTGAAATCTCAACCTAGGGTCTTCATCCCAATCCCATTGTAGTACAAATCTTACCCATGTGAATAGAAGTTTTGATGTTGAACATGGTAGAAACCACTTGATTACCGGTCATTGAGGTATACCATTAACAAGTGAGAGATAAATAACCATTGATGTCGATGATTTTTAAGGTACTTTTAGAGTACAATCTAGTGAATGTGAAAAATAAGTTGAAGTCGAACATTCACAGAATTAGTCAATCAAGGGTCATTGATGAATGTGAGGAGTCCTGCCATTGAGGCATGTAGGTCCTAAGGTACCGATGTGTTCCTAAGTCTATTTCTTGGATAATTTGTTTAAGTCGACAGGAAAAGACTCATCGAAGGAGGGCATTGATGTATCTCCCAACAGTCAACACGAAACTTGTCTCAAGAAAGTGATAAGATGTAGCAAATGAAAAAAAATTACACAGGTATGGAAACTGGTAATTTTTTAGATGGTTTATGTTTGAGGTGGAAACTTCCCTTGAACACTGAGGCACGATGTGAGACTTAGCAGCATAAATACAGAGCCAACCAAAACCTAGTGTAGCGAGTGTCGAGACATTATTTGGATGGGTCAAAGGAGTGGAAAGACTCATAGGATTGGTTCAATGTGGAGGTTTTAGTGAATTATCCAACTGTTTAGTGTGGAGGTTAAAACAAGTTTCATGTTCAAGGGAGACTGCAAGAGTTGCTTACAAAAGTTTTCAAGAAAATTGACAAACTTCCTTCAATTTTTTCCCCCATCCATATAGATGAGTACCTATTTTTATTTTAACGAGCTCGAGGAGGATAACACATGCTCGATACAACTCACCTTCGGTAAGTTCCTCTTCCCTTTTTAAAGAACTAGAAGAATTAAGGGTTCGTCCCCATATGGGTCCTTCAGTGTGTAGTTTAGTGAGTCCAGAGAAGGAAAACTCAGTGGTTTTTCATGTTTAGAGAGTCTAAAAAGTACTTTAAGGTGACTCCAGGGTTGTCCTTTTTTGTAATTTTAGTCTCCGAGGTCTGAAAAACAGATAAACTATTACTTGGAAGACGCCCTTTCAAACCTTTTAACGAGTGTGAAAGGAATCAATATCACTCAACAATCTTTTCATGTTTAGAGAGTCTGAAAAGAGCTTAAAGGAAACTCCAGGGGGTTCCTTTTTCATATAAACTTTACGAGTCCAAAAAAATTGATAAACATATACTCAGTTACATTCTCATGTATTTATGAGTGTGAGAAATAACAAATACTAAGCTCATGGATGTTACAAGGTCATTGAAAAAATTCTGCTCAAATTCTTGTATAATCAAGTTGTTGTGGGCAAAAGATATTAGTAGCTTCTCGAAAAATGACAAAAAACCCAAAAATAAACTTCATAATATGTGAAAAGGAGGATAAATGACCAAATTTGAACATATCAAATATAAAATTATGGTAAAAAACCATGTTTACCTTTGTTTTACTATTCTCCTCTCCTCTTTGAGTTTTTTCCTCTTTGGAGCATTTTTTCGGGCTTTGATTACGAGGGTTGTGGGTGACCGTTTTTGAAATCGTCTGGATCAGGTTGGTTCTTTCCTCATCCTCATTTAGTTCCATGTCTATTTATTGAATTTCAACCCCTATATTTTGTGCTTAGGCTCCTTGAGAATCCATAGAGCATTGAATTGGATCGACGCTCCCTCAAGTAATCGAGGGGAGTGCCAATCATGATTTCAACGCTTTGGTATGTGCATTGAGGGAGCACTAGCACTCTATTTTCTTCTTTAAGGGAGAATTAGGAGCAAAAATTAATTTTTATTTTATTTTTAGGCTAAAAAGGGGCAATTTCTTTCTTTGAAAACTTAGCTAATGATGATTAATTGATGTATTTGCAGGTTCTATTCATAGCTAATCATGATTGAATGGAAAGAAGGCAAGCAAAATTTTGATAAAATAGTTTCTCTACAAGACCCTGAAGCTAGGGTGGTCTTACAAAATTGTGAATTGCTTAAGTACTTCAAACCCCAAAATATGAGGAAAGAAGTGATGTTGCTTGAATATTTTATCGGTTTATGGGATGATGATGAGAAATCATTCCGAATAGTACCACATGTGCTTGAGATCAATATGGATGATATGTACTTATTGATGGGGCTCTCAAGGAGAGGAGTGCCTATTCTTTTGTCTAGACATTGGGCCACTCCACAAGCAACATAAGCATATGTTTCCCAATACTGCATACCAGGGTCACACTTGGTAGGAGGGAGGATCGACATAAAAGACGTGATGGATCTATCTCTCTGATATGTCCTATTTTATATCACCAAATTGGTGGGAAGAATTAGTACCTATATCCCTTCTAAATGCCAAATTTCTTATGCCATTCAGTGCTTTAAGCCTAGGCTATTCAACTAGAGCTCAGGGTTTTTTAGGAATGTTAAAGAGCACATATCCAAAGGTAGAATGAGAAGGAAAAAAAAGTTTGGATATGGTTCTTTCTTGATCTCATTTTTCCTAAAGCAGGTTTCATTAATAGCATGCCCTGCGACTGAGCCCCACATGGAATGGTGGACTAGTCTTTCCTCTAGGTTGACGAATGAGCCCTCGGCCTTTTGGTTTACAACTGACTTCTTTGCATGGTGGAGGATACAAATGGTGGTGATCGAGGATTTCCCATATGTTGGGGTGGATTTCAGAGGAAGTGGGGATTTAGTGCTTCATGAGGTTATATAGTGGGACGTATCAGGTACGAAAGATCATAACCTTCTAACAAATTCCCATTTTTAATATGTTTTTGGTTGTACGATGAGGGATCTAAGTCATTTTTTGCTCATCATGCAGACATAGGTGCATCATGTCCAACAAATATTCCAGCATTAGGATGTCACGGAGACTCTTAGGTGACGATAGAACATGATGTCGTAGTGGGAGGACTCCGATAGGTGGAGAGGAACCCCCATGGCTTGACCATGGGTGTTCCTCCCCTGAGGAGGAGAGATGTGCCTCTACACCTTCAAATACATACAGTTGGGGTTTCTGAAGGCCTCAATCATTTTCTACGACGGGTGGCAAGAGTGGTAGTGTGTTATGCGGAGCACAATGTGATGTAGGGGGACAAGTAGAGTTTCCAGTCATTTTGTAGTCTTTATGATGATTCTATGGGAATAAAGGCCCATGTTTTTCCCTGTTATGTACTTTTGTATTATGTATTTTGAGAAAAAACTTTTATTATCAATCTTATATATATAAACACGTTTTGTGGTGGCTACTTGTGTTGTATTTTTATTTTATGTGATGTTTTTATACATATGATTTATGTTTCAAATATTTATCTATGCACAATATACCAATATAACATATAATTTGCTAATAAATCTGTAATTGTATTGATTTATCTTGATATATTCATGTATTCTAGAAATTCAAAATCTCTTTTGAGATGGTGAACCCTTATATGGAGACGTTGTAAAACCGAGTTGTGAATGATGTACTCACGATTTAGTTGACGGACCACAAGTTGAGAATTGAGGTTGATAATCAATTGAGATATACCTAGAGAAGAGGCTTCAGTTAAAATTCCAATGACGAAATAATGTTCTGCAACATTCTTCATCACAGATCCAAGGCAAATTCCTCCTGAACTCACTAACTCGCTAGAGTGGTAAATGACACAAGCTGCAGAAGTGATATTCTGGGTATGTCGACTAGCGCCATCCAAAAACCTGAAATAGATGGGAAAAGATGATTTCATTTGCGCATTCAATCACAAATAAAAGTATAAGCAATTGAGGAAAAACTCATGCACGAAAATGAAAAGACACACAAAGTCAAAAGTATATAGTACATTAATATACAAAGCACACATGTGAGATATTCTATGCATAGTACTTCTTGAGATAAATCCCATTTTAGGGCTCACCGAGAGATATCCCATTGTAGTATACTAACTTGTAGGCACCTCTCTGTA
This sequence comes from Picea engelmannii, assembly GCA_009831015.1. Taxonomy (NCBI): domain Eukaryota; kingdom Viridiplantae; phylum Streptophyta; class Pinopsida; order Pinales; family Pinaceae; genus Picea; species Picea engelmannii. The sequence continues at coordinate 70,063 of ML811298.1, forward strand.
GCACATGTTTTATGATATATGGCCCGTACCACATGGGTTCTAACTTTCCTTCCCCCTAGTTTGTCATGATCTTGATCATAGACTAGGACTAGATCTCCTTCTGCGAAAGTGCAAGGTGGGATGGACTTATCATATTGATATTTTATGCATTTTTTATATGTCTCATTGATGAGAGAAGCATCGTGACAGGTTTCACCCATATTGGTTAGATATGGGAATCGTTCCTCTTCAACAGAAGTATGGGGTAGGAGTTATATGGTGAGTTTTAATGAAGGAATCTCACATTCGATCGGTAATACCGCTTCTATCCCATATACCAACTTGAAGGGTGTAAATCCATTTGCAGTTTTAACTGAATTTCAATAAGCTTAGAGTGCGGAGAAGAGCTGCAAGTGCCAAGAGGTTTTGTTCACTTCCACCATGCGTTGAAGCATGGTTTTCAGGACTTTGTTTATGGCTTCAACTTTTCCATTTTCCTAAGGGTGGTAGGGGATGATTTTTCATGGAGAAAACCTAATGTGGTGCACAATTCACCCATCATCTGGTTCTGGAAATGGGATCCATGATCAGTTACAATAGCTTGTGGGACACCAAATCGGGCGATGATGTGATCGAATACAAAAAGTGTTGAAGTGCGGCCATCATTAAGGAATGTAGGCATAGCCTCATCCCATTTAGTGAAATAATCGACGACAACGATAATATAATCATGCTCCCTGGCTGAGGTAGGATTACATTACACAAAATTGATGCCCTATTTTGCAAAGGGCCCGACAACGAAAATGGGTTGAAGTGGAGTTGGGTGGGTATGTGATTTCTTCTGAAATATCTGATAGGGTGGGAATGTTTTAATGGCCTCAATGCAATCTTTGAACATGGAAGGCAAAACATAATTGACACATAGAATTTTTTGGGTTGTATCCATCCCACAAAGATGACCACCACAAGCTCCAAGGTGACAATCATTTAAAACTTTTTCATCCTCTTCATGGGTTAAGAAACATTGTAGGACAATATCAATGCCACAATGGTACAAGGTGTCGCTGATGATAAGGTAGCGCTTTGAATGGTGTCTAATGCGACGTCGTTCATCTTGTGAAATGCTAGGATGAAAGCGTTGAGTTTGGAGATAGAGAAGAATATCTCCATACCATGGATTAGACATACTAATGAGGAATAGGGATTCATCGGGAAGGGAATCCTTGGGCTCAGTATCCTCATTGGTATGGGGAACATCACAAATTAATTATGCAAAAACCAATGATTTATTATCCTTGGATTTGGAAAACTCGAGATTGAATTCTTGGAGAATGACAATCCATTTTTAATATTTTCCCCCAAGTACTTGACGAGTCAAGATGTAGCACATGGGGTTCGAGTCTGCAATGATCATGGTAGTGTGTAACAAAATATAGTTGAGAAATATTTGGATGACAATAACTACTGCCAAAGCCAACTTTTCTCCATGTGAATATAAGAGCTCGGGACCTGATAGAATTTTACTCAAATAGTAAATCACATGTTTGGTGTCGTCATCATCCTCTTGTACTAACACCATAGAAATAGTGGAAGTAGAGGAAAGAAAATAAAGGATATAATGTTTCACATAATTCGGTGGGTGAAAAAATGTGTTTTTGTTAAAGCATGTTTAAGAGAATCAAACGAATGTTTATTGGTTTCATCCCAAATGAAAGGGGCATCTTTCTACAACAATCTAATAAATCCTTTAGTGATTTCGGCGTAATTGTAAATAAAACGCTGAAGAAATTTTTCCTTCCCTTGGAAAATTTGTAGTTGGGTAAGGTTGTTTGGAGGGGGTAAAGCGAGAATGGATTTGAATTTTAAGGGATCCTCCCTAATCCTATCTTTGGAGACTACGAATCTGAGGAGTCGCCCTGATTCAACAACAAAAATGCATTTATGGGGGTTCAAACATATGTTGTAAAAACTGCACTAAAGAAATATGTCTTGTAGGTGACCAATGTGGTCTCATTGATGAGATGAGTGAGTTGGTAAGTCATTGAGATAAGTTTCAACGATATGTTTGATGTCGTGGAACGCATACAACATAGCCCGTTGAAAGGTGGTTCCAGTGTTTTTAAGGCCAAAAGGTAATTTCTGATAAGAAAAAGTCCCCCATGGGGAAATTAAGTTTTTGTTTTGTGTTGATCAGCTGGTAAAACGTTGATCTAGTTATATCCAGAAAATCCATCCATAAAAGAGAAAATGACACTTCCAACGCAATTATCGATAATTTGGTCGATAAAGGGTGTAGGGTAATTGTCCTTGGGAGACTTATTAAGATCCTGGTAATTGACACAAACATGAATTGTCCCTTGTTTATCAGTGACTAAAACGATGTTGAAAACCTATTCAATCAGAGGGACGAGATAAATAAAACCATATTTTAATAATTTTTCGACTTCTGCCTTGATTGTTGCAGTTTTCTTAGGATGAATCGGGTGAAGTTTTTATCTCACATCTTTAATTTCCAGGTAAGTTTTGATTTCATGCACAATGATTGAAGGATCAATCCATGGAATTTCTTCTTATCTCCAGGTGAAGATGTCGGGAAATTCCTTAAACAAGGTTGTATAAGTTTCAACTTCTTCAGCTGAACAATTTACACCTAGTTGTATGTTTTCCACAATACCTTCTTTAATGGATATGTCGACGGTAATCGTGTGAGAGATATTTCCCAGATTCCCCTCAGAGATGGTATCCTGAGTGAGTATTGGAGATTGGGGGGAGTCGACGATATCACTAGGAAAGATAGAGAAAATATATTTATCTATGTCATCCAAATTGGGAAGAAAGTATGAACGATGGTGGTTTTCATCCCATGGTGCTTCCTTGATACTAAGCATTTCCATAATAGATTCATTTGATGGAAAAATTTGTAGGATGTAATCGAAACTAGAGGATAGGTAATCCAACTAGGATGGTAACAAATATGTAGTATACGCCAGCAGATGTTGTTCATCCAGTGAAGGAGAGGTAGATTGAATGGCATCGTATTTGACCTCTACTGGATTAAGTGGCATAGTGTCACCTAGTGTATCAAATTTTAAAGGACTAGGAACGATCCATGGATCAGATGATTCGAAGGATTGATGTGCCATGGTCAAAATCATATTAACCATTGTGATGTGTTGTGTAGTGGGAAGAAGAGGTGTAGGAAAGGTACCCATGAGTGAAGAGTCTTTCAATAGACCTACCCAAACACTTTCATAAGTAGTTTTTGAGTCTCCCAGAAAAGGAATGTTGTTGGTTGTTTGAGTGTGAGTGTTGTGGGTACAGTAATTTAACTAATCGATAGTCACAATTTTATCTTGATGAGGGAATTTGATGCATCAAAAATCCAATGAAGTGACTACATTCATAGCATAGAACCAACTTCTCCCTAGAAACAAGTTATAATCAAGGGGATCATTGAATACTTAAACATCTACAGAAAAAGTTTTGCCTCCCAAATGAACGGTTAAGGATTGTAATAATACATGAGGACGAAAACCTCTTCCATAAAATGCTCTTAAAATGGTGGGAGATTGATTAAGACCAGGTGATTTAATTCCTTTCCAGCAAGCCAAGGGAATGACACATGTGATCCAGGTGGATATCGGGGGCCACCCACCTTTTCCAAATGGCTCAAAACAGTTTTCTGGCCATTTTGGCAATTTACTATTTTTAGCAGGTTTTCACTCTCGGGGGCATTTTGAGGGCCTCGATGAAGTTTTTTCGAGATAAAGGTTCTCAATGATAGTTGAAGGCATAATTGAGCCCCAAAATGAATCTCCTTGACGATACCTTTCCAACGAGCTATCACACTCCTAAAACGGAGATCGTATGCAAAAGTTACGACCCCGAGAAGTTGATGCACCAACTTACCCAAACGAGGCCCACATGACTTTTGGCGCTTCATCTCCTAGGGTTAGGTTTTTGGATGTATAGGACTTTTGGAATTCTCGATTATTGTAAAAAGGCCTCCAGAGCCTCATTGTAACCATCTTCTTGCGATGCGAGTAGCCGTCACATCTCTTCTCAGAGATAAGCTGCCACCATTCTAGCGAGTCTTTCACTCTGTATTTTTACAGTCTTTGTACATTTCTTTCATTAATAGAAATCGTGTATTACTGTATATCTATGTTTATGGTTGCATCTCTGATACATTTCTATTATATTATTGAATATCCGCGATATCTCTATGCATTTCCTTATTATATCTCCGCTCTCATTTCATGCCGAAAATAATTTGGATCAGTGGTATCAGAGCAGGCTGCTCTTGATCGTTTTCAGTGCATGTCCCCAACGAGGTCTGAGTATAGCAAGTTGGGTCTCGAGCTTGTCTCTCTTGAGGACAATCGCTCTCACACACCCAAGAAACCCTCAATGGCGGAAGAAAAGAAAAACGATGGAGCAGACGATCCTATCAGTCTGTTGCTTAAGCAAGCTCTCACGCGACAGAGGGACGAAATGATGGAGAATTTTTCCCACATCCT